>SPJY01023950.1:536618-578209 GCA_005191435.1 Raddia distichophylla
GAAGGGCGCCGTCGCACGAGGGTCCGCCAAGCCGCCGTCGAGACAACGGCGAGGCGCCACAGGCCGGGAAGGATCTGCGCTGCCGGCCACCAGATCCGGGCACGAGGACGCCAGATCGGGCCATCCTGCAGCCGGCCTCGGCGCCCCGAGACCTCGACAGAGCCGGCGACCCGCCGCCGCACACCGAGCCTTTACCAACCACTCACCTGCCAGGGCGAGGAGGAGAGAAGAGGGAGAGGGAGAGCAGGGCCCGCCGCCACCGCGCGGAGGAGGAAGAGGCGACGGCAGCGGCGAGGAACGAGGCGGCGGCTGCGGGTTTCTGGAGGCGGCGGCGAGGTCGGCCCGAGTCGTCTCGTGAGACTCCTCACGGGCGGCTCGGGTACAGGACCGGTTGCCTCCACCAAATTTCCTATGTAGATGATGCATTGCCACCTTTAGTTGATAAGACAACTCATGTCAGACCACTGTATACATGATGTAATCCTCTTCCCATGCTCTATAAAAGGGAGAGAGAAGCCCTGTAAAAGGAGCGGCTAGAGAACACACGAACACACACAGAGAACACAAGAACACACACAGATAGACACACCTACGCGCGGCTACTCCATATAGCAGTCTAGGATTCCGCATTCAAACACATGCACTGCTAGCTTCCATAGCAGTTTGTACTCCTGTTCATCTTCTAGCTTCAAATATCCATCATACAGAGGACGTATGGTGTTACGCTCCGGCGGCCCGAGCCTCTCTAAACCGCTTGTGTGTTTGCCATGGCGTTCACCTTATCGCAGTATGCACCAGACCCCATTCTCTCTCTAGATCTTCTGGTACTTTAGGTACCGTGGTGTTGGCAAAGATCAACAAATATATATAATACCTTAAGTTTGTATGTAAATTATCCACCTACGTCATTACTACAAATATACTAAAATGTTACATCTAGATTGATTTTAATATTAGCTATCATAAAAAAGATTAGATAAATACAAAGTACATGTACATATATGTTTTTAAATTACCCACTTTTTCCATTACAATATAAAAGACTAACTTAAAGTAAACATATATTATGTGTTCTCATGAAGACCAAGTAGATATGCATGTATGAACAATAACAATATACATTTTATAGTTTTGCAATGAAGAAAATAAGACATATGTAGGTATGATGTGGAAGGAAAAGATATGAATATACATGGTTAATACATATGTAGTACTCCCTCCGACTCAAAATTGAAGTTCTTATTAATTTTGTCCTAAGTCAAACTATTCTAAGTTTCACCAAGTCACTAAAAAGATGATCAATATTTATAAACTAAGAAAATATACTATGAAAATATATTTCATAAGGAATGTAATAATGCTTATATAGTATTGTAATTAATAGTACAATTAACAATTATATATATAAGCTTTGTCAAGTCTTACATAGTTTGACTTAGAACAAAACTAGAATTGCATTTGTTTTGAGAGGAATATAATAACTCATTAGTCAATCACAACCAATATAGAATACAAAGTATCAAATGTGTTTTATATTAGTAAATCAACATATATAAAGATATATGGAACAAATATAAATAATTTAAATTAGTGGTAGGAACTAAATTTATTCCTAAACTTCTAATATCAAGATTTGCTAAAATTCTAACCCGTGCAGAGCACGGGTTGATTGACTAGTATATTTGAATTGTCGATCGGTACAGATTGGAATAAAATTTATAAAAAAAGTGTACATATAGCTTTCTGTATATGTCCAAAACTAGTTACCAACTCCCATCACAGAATAGTAATAGTTGTTGTATAAAGAAGGAAAAGGGTTATATTGGCTGGCTTCCTCCTTTATTTGTATCGCCGGCCGAGAGATAATCTTCCAGAGAAAGAAATAACAAAGAGATAATCTTCCTTTATTTGTATCTTGTTTTTGGCTTCAGTCTCTGCGTTACTGATGCAGTCAGTTCAGTTAGTAAAGGTGGGTGGTTATTGTCGGTGCGTTTGTCGGTATGCACCAGTGGCGATTGGCTCTCTTATTGGCCCTTTGGCCAAGGTGCTAAGTTCAGCTGTAATAGTGGATTGCTGAGTTTTTTATTCGAAGTCCTATTCCAACCAACTTCCATGGGGGTTATGCATGGGGACAGCTGCTGGTTACAAACACTTTTCGGCGTGACTTTATTGTTTAAATGGCAGCTTCAAAATGTAGAGTGCTAAGCTGGAATGTAAGAGGGATCAACACAATAGCAAAACGAGCCTTAATAAGAAGTGTGGTGCACGATTACAGAGCCACTGTGATCTGCCTTCAAGAGACCAAGATGGACCATATCTCGACTGAGTGTGTCAGAGAGGTACTTGGTCAAGACTTCGTAGATGATTTCTACCACCTCCCAGCTCAGGGGACGAGAGGAGGAATTCTTTTGGCTGCGTCTTCTTCCTTCCATAAGCTTGCGGACGTGCACGTTGGCATTTACTCCGTTTCAGCTACGGTGACATCTCATGGTGATGTGCAGCCCTGGTCCTGTTCGGGTGTTTATGGACCTCAGACACAGCAGGATAAACTTGTCTTTCTAAACGAAATCACCGGGTTGCGCCAGGTGCTCCGGGATGCTTGGCTCCTTTTGGGGGATTTCAACATGATATATAAAGACGAAGACAAGAACAAACTGATCCGAAACAGAACGATCATGGCGGCTTTCAAAGATTGCATCGACTCCATTTCGATCAAAGAGATCAGACTACATGGACGCAAATTCACTTGGTCAAATGAAAGAGTGGATGCCACCATGACCAAAATTGATCGTTTTTTCTGCTCGCCGGATTGGGAAGAAATTTTTCCAGATTGTCAGTTGGATGCTCTATCCTCAGTGATCTCCGACCATTGCCCTCTCTTGCTCACGGGCCAAGTGAACAGCGCAGTATTCAAGGGCTTTAGATTCGAAAGTTTTTGGCCTTCTCTTCCGGGGTTTCATGAGGTCGTCCATAATGCCTGGAATAGGCATGTCTCCACAACCGACGCTCTCAGGAAGCTGCATATTAAGCTATGTCGCACTGCCAAAGCGCTGAGAGGCTGGAGCAGACAGAAAATAGGTAACACGGCATGGTATCGGGCGGTGATCACCGAAATCATCGGGAGGCTTGACAATGCGCAGGACAACAGAGTCTTAATTGAGCGGGAGCTTCATCTTCGAAGACTTCTAAGATGCAGACTATTGGGGCTTGCAGCTGTTCAGAGGATTAGGTTGAAACAGAGAGCGAGGCTAAATTATATCAGAGCGGGAGACGCCAACACCAAGTTTTTTCATATTAGAGTGAATGCTCGTAGAAGAAAGAACTTCATGGGATCAATTATGGTCGACGACGGGCTTCTGACTTCCACGGAGGACAAGCTTAGAGCTTTCCAAGACTTCTATGTTGATCTACTTGGTACAAAAAAGGATAGGCCCTTCACAATTAATTGGCAGGACATTGGCATAGCGTCACACGACTTAGCTGATCTAGAGAGGCCTTTCACCGAGGAGGAGCTTAAAAACACCATTTGGTCCTTGCCACAAGAGAAAGCTCCAGGGCCCGACGGGTTCATTGGCAAATTCTTCAGAAGCTGCTGGCACACTATCAAAGATGATGTTTTCAATGCCTTGAAACAACGGTATACAGGCCGGAGCTCAGTATTACCTCTCCTAAACGCAGCCCATATCATTCTACTCCGGAAGAAAGTCGATGCAAATACTACCAAGGATTTCAGACCAATAAGCTTGATTCACAGCTTTGGGAAGATTTTCACTAAGCTTCTGGCCAATAGATTGGCGCCGCACCTTGACTCCATCATCTCAAATGCCCAGAGCGCATTCATTCAAAACCGATGTCTGCAGGACAATTTCCTTTTTGTTGATTGTGCAGTGAAGGAGCTTTACAAGAAAAAGACGCCTTCCATGTTCATCAAGCTGGATTTCCAAAAAGCCTTCGACTCAGTCAGCTGGGAATACCTGTTCGAATTGATGGAACAATTCGGTTTTGGTCCAAAATGGAGAGACTGGATCGCATTGTCCTTGGCATCATCCTCATCCAAATTGGTTATAAATGGAAATGTTGGAAGGGCTTTCAAACATAAAAGAGGACTGCGCCAGGGGGACCCATTATCCCCGCTATTGTTCATCATTACCCTCGAGCCTCTCCAGATGATGGTCGCCAAGGCTCGGGGCCTCCTTAAATTTAACAGTATTTCAAAGAAAGTGGACAGCATGCAGCTTTCCTTATATGCGGATGATGTGGCGATCTTCCTAAAACCAACTGCCCAAGACTTCATCACTTTAAAAACTATTCTGCACTGCTTTGGAGAATCTTCGGGGCTGCAGGTCAATGTGTCGAAATGTGAGATCTTCCCAATTAGATGTCATAGCGTCGATTTGCACGCTATCACTTCTATTATGCAAATGACCGTGAAGTATTTCCCGTGCACTTATCTGGGTCTGCCGCTCAAGCCCAACCGGCTTACGAAAAATGACTATCAGCCTCTTTTTGACAAGATTGGTAACATATTGGCAGGTTGGAAGGGGAGTCTACTCTCAAAGGCTGCTAGAGTCGTCCTAATAAACTTGGTCCTAACCTCCATTGCGGTCTACCATCTCACAGTGCTCCCATTGAGTAAATGGGCTGCAAAGAAGATCGACAAATTTCGCAGGGATTTCTTATGGAAAGGAAGTTCTGACCACGGTCGTGGACCGGTTTTGGTAAATTGGAAGAGGGTTTGCCGTCCAAAGAGACTTGGCGGATTGGGAGTGAAAGATTTATTTTCCTTCGGTAGGGCCTTCCGACAAAGGTGGCTCTGGTTGCGTTGGGATTGCCTAGAAAAACCTTGGGTGCCTTATTCTACTTTTCAGGACAATACAGATGTCGATCTTTTCAACGCTAGTGTGTCTTTCAAGCTCACCGATGGACGGCGTTGCAACTTTTGGAAGGATTCTTGGCTTCAGGGCCATTCTCCTAAGGTTCTGGCTCCAGCCTGCTTTGCCCTAGCGTCTAGGCATTCGCTCACTGTCCGCCAAGCTCTCTCCGACAGTCAATGGGTGGCAGACCTAGGCGACCTCTCCACTCATGTTGAGATCCAGGAGTTCACATCCCTTTGGACAAAGTGCCAACAAATTACCCTCCAAGAGGACTACGAGGACGAAGTGGTCTGGAAGTGGACAGTGCATGGTCATTACAGTGCACAAACGGCTTACCTCATCCAGTTCCAGGGTTCAACTCATGATGGGTATTACAATGCTGTTTGGAAGGCATCGGCGGAGCCTAAATGCAAATTCTTCATTTGGGTGGCTTTACAAAGGAAGATTCTCACCGCGGATACCTTACACAGACGAGGGTGGCCGAGCTACCACATTTGCCCGTTGTGCGGCATTTACGAAGAAAGGGTCGACCATCTTTTCGCCTCCTGTAGTTTCACTAGATCGGTTTGGCGCCGAATCTTCAGCGAGATCCCTGGAATACGACTTCATGTTTCGAATCCCGGTCAACCTTTTGATGATTGGTGGACGCATTTGCGGAGTAAGGTCCAAGCCGACGTGACACGAAATTTCGATGGCATCTTCATATACACGAGTTGGAATATTTGGAAAGAAAGAAATAGAAGGATCTTTCAGGATGGCTACTTATCTTTCCAGCAAGTGGTCCAATTAATTAGAACAGATCTTCTTAATCGTGTGTTAGCTTTTGGGGACAATGACCATGGCTAAGGTTTGGCTGTCCTCTTCCTCCTCAGGGCCGCGCCTCAGCTCTAGGCTGCGGTCTGGTTGAGTTTGATTGGGGCGGAAGTCGATCTGGTTGCGGCTTGACGGCTAAGGCGATTTGAATCCCGGGGTCTTTGGCAGCACAGATCGTTCGGTTCGCCCAACCTGGCTCTGCTTTTCTCTCTGTTCAGACCGGTCGGTGTGTGCTTTGGTTTTCAGTTCAAAGCTGAGTGCTCGGTCTGGTGTTAGTTCTAGTGCTGTTAATAGTTTTTCTTGGTTCGTTTCAGTTTCGTCTGTGAACCAGCTTTGTCTTGTTTATCTGTTTGCTTCCTTCATCAATAAAGATTAGGCAGTGCTCCTGCCAATTCCTTCAAAAAAAACAAAGACGTCTGGAAACTTCAAGCCTTTATGCATGCCTTGCACATGCTTTGATCCTTATTCTGCCGTGATATCCACGGATGCCTCGATCCATTACACAAAAGGGTTCACACCCATCAGTTACATGTTAGAATCACAAGTATGGCATATTAGCATCGTACTCATGGGCTCCGTTTGAAACATAAAAAATACAAAATAAAGGAATATGAACAAACAAAGAAATAAAGTATGGATATAGATGGGCCTAGGCCTAGGTTCACTGCTAGGGTCGTTTTGACCCATGTGTTCCCAAAGCCTAACAGGCTCTAATGCTCTAGCTAGGGCAGCGAAGCAGCTGCCAACACTACTATGGAAATGATCTATAGTGATGGGCCAAAGCCCCCTTGTAAGAGCAGTTTCGCTGGCCGTCGCTACGCAAAGATCGCTACAAATAAAAAATTTCTAGCGTCGGTTTTCAAGTCACCTCTGAAAATCAATTCATAAAGCTGGGTTACAATATAGACTGCACCTGCAAAAGGTTTTGTAGCGCTGGCCGAAGATATAACCGACCCTTGAAAAAGTTTTCCAAAGGTGGGTGACCAGATGATCCACCCCTGGAAATCGATTTTCAATGACGGGTAATGAGGTAGACTGTCCCTGTGGCGTGTGGTGGTCACAGGCAGGGCCTCTAACCAAAGGTTTGACTCATCAGTCAATCAGCAGCCCCTGTATTGGTTTACTTGGTTGCTGCAAGATAATTTCCTTTAATCTCGCCAGCGTTGAAGAAAACTGCATGCCGTGGCATCCCATGGATTGATTGGCAAGAAAAAAAATGTATGTGTTGAGACTCTACGAAACACCCAAGTGTTCTTTAGATTTTTTTCCTGGATTTTGTTTCATTTAATTTATAGGGAGACACATGTCTTCTCTCATCTACCGAGAACAACCGATGTATGAGAATATTAGTGTGCCTTTGTGATTTGACAAACAATTTACAAAGTGTAGGCTGTGACATCCTAATAAATATTAGAATGTCCCAAGTGTTCTCTTAAAAAAAACAAAATTTAAATTAAATTATTATATTATTTCTTTATATGAAAATCCCTGAATCTTCAAACGATTACTTACGTATGAGAATTTATTTTATTTATTTCATTATAATTTCCACTTTATAAAATTCCAAACGTTACGATTTCATATACAAAATCTCTCTCCTCGCTTTTATTCATTCCTCGGTCGGAACCCTAATCTTCTCTCTCGATTGGAAACTAGCTCGACCAAATTCCTAATTCCTTGGTCGGACCAACCTTTCCTTTTCGATGCTTCGAAAACCTAATCTTGGCTGATTAAATCCTTTCCTCTCTCAGTCGAGTACATCGAAACCCTAACCCGACCATCGACCAAAACTCTAAACCCCTGGTCGTGTCGGCCGTCCACCCCTCCTTTGTCCAAAACCCTAAATACTAGGTTGAGTCCACTTTTCTCTCCCTCACCCGAAACCCCAGTTTCGGTTGACCCCTGTCATAACCCTTACCGATCGAACGTTTGTCTGGGCCGGCATCCTTCGAAACCCACCTCTGTCTCTCTCGACCGAGCCGATGCCACCATCCAACCCCTCACTAGCCAGAGACCACCTCTGATCTGCATCGGGCGCCACTGCCGTCGTCGATCCCTCGTCGCATCGTCCATCTCTTGCACCTGACCACTATCCCGAGAAAACACATTACAACACCGAATCCACCCCGATGCGACAAGATTTGCCGATTAACCCAATTGGGCTCTACCCCTAAACTCCAACACATTTTGGGCCCTAAGCCCAATCCCATCTTCACAACCCAACCCTCATAAAAACCCAGCAAAACCCTAGCTCCTGCTACCCACTGTCGCAGCCGCCCTCACCTCCACGCCGCCCCATCTCGTGCCTCCCCATCCCGCGTCGCCTAGGCAGAACCGCCGCCGCCTCACCACCTCCTGGACCCGAGCCGCCGGGGAGCCATGCCGTCGCCGCCGGGAGCCACCTGAGCCGCCGTCACCCTGGCCCGAGCTCAGCCCCGTGCCGTCGCCGGAGCCGCCCCTCGGCGCCGCCCTGCACAGCCGCCGCGCCGCACGCTGCCTCGGGCGACCTCGTTCTGCGCTGTGTCTAGAACTTGTGCAATGCCAACAAGTTAACTCCCCACTGGGTGGCCCCATTCACGGTCGTTTCTACTGCTCTCCCGGGGCTGTTCGCCTGGCTATGGAGGACGGGAGAGAGCTGACCAGCACTTGGAACATCGACCAGCTTCGTAAGTTCTTTGTGTAGGTCTTTTGTGTAGCTTCGCGCTTTTCATCAAACCTCGCGCCTTAGTTCGTCCAAGTCTCTCGAACTGCCATGTAAAGTTCAATACAATAAATAGTGAATGTTTGCGGTCCCCTGTGGCCCTTTTTCACTCATTGTCTTCTCAGACTATCTCTCTCTCTGGTAACACTTGATGGCTGCCCGGCCTTGCGAACTCTTGGCTCCGCGATCTTCAGGGTTTCCCTGCCCGTATCTAGTTTCAACGAGTTTCTAAACTCAGAGTTGCGTAACACGGCATCCAACCTTGCGGCTAAGTCTGTTCTCGTAAGCCCTCCGCGGCAGAGGCACTTACCGCTTACGGCACAACCACTTGGTGAAGCCTGCTCTCGTAAGCCCCCCGTGGCAGAGGCACTTTCCTTGTTTGGTTACCTCTCGGAAAAGCCTAACTTACATTAACGAGCAGTCCATGGAACGAGTCGATCAGGATGCGGGTGTCGCTCTATCTCTCTACGCACGTGCTCGAATTCGCAAACTTAGGTCTTCGCGCATCGTCCGTACCGAGGGCTAGGGTGTCGCTCTTTTGCTTGTACACCTGTTCGAGTTCGCAAACTCAGATTTTCGAACAGCTGTACAACGGGGGCTGGGAGTTATGCTAAGCGTTCTACCGGTTTTTCTTAAAACTCTCTAGTGCTGCGTGCCTTTTGTTCTTAGTTTTCTGTTCGTTCTTGTCTTTTTGCTGCTCTTTTTTACAGGGAAAAGGTAAGTTTTTATTGCAATAACCGAAATTTTACAGGCACAAGGGGTACAATCCTACTTCTTCTTAGAAGCGAGTTGCTCCTTGAGCTCCTCGATCACATCTTTGAGGCGTAGGACTTCCCCTTGCGCTTTGAACCCTTCTCTGGCCTCAGCTCGGAGACGTTTGGTTTCCTCTTTACTGTTCCTGGCCTACTCCGCTGCTTCTGCACGGAGAGCCTCGACCTCTTCGGTCTTGGCGCGCAGCTGCTCGGTCAGATCCTCGCTCTGACAAGCTCGCTGCTCGGCAGTCTTGAGCTGCTCACCCAGCTCATTGACCCTTCTCTCCGCTGGGCCTTGAGCTTTTTCACCTTCGCTTTGAGTCTGCTCCGGCTGTTGGCTGGTCTAGAGGGCTCCCCCTCGAGCCCCCTCATCCGGAGCTGCTCCTGGAAGGCTGCTAGAACGGCGCTCCATTCTACGGTGACTCCTTCCACGAGTTCCTCCATGGTGCCCTTCATGAACTGAAAGAGAGAAGACCAAATCAGTCGCTTTGGGTAGCTGTAGCTCGAGCAGGCAAGATTAGGTTTTAAAAGTTTACCTCTTCGAGCCGGCGCTCCAGACCTTGGCGCAGGCGATCTTCGAGGCCGTGGGTCACGAAGCCTCGCCTGTTCGGTCTGAGACCCGCGCGCTGGTCTCTCTGCTTCGTCTCTCCTGTGCGAGCGCGCGCCCGCCTAGGGGCAGTTGCGGCGGGCGAAGGAGTGTCGCCCTCGTGCCCCTACCCTTCCTCTTGCTCCTCTGCCCGTTCGCCTTCGGGCAGGACCGGCGCCTCTTTGACTGGAGACGCCGGTGGGGTAACGGACGGGGTGACTTGAGCCCCTTATCTGCGATCTTCTTCTTGCTCCCCGGAAGCAGGGACTTTTCCCTGCTCGCCGGAGGTTGCCGTCGCCACAGGGGTGATCTCCCCCTGCGACGAAGTGTCCGGCAGGGCCGTCTGCTCGGCCCCGCCTTGGGCAGCCGGCAGAGCCAAGACTTTGGCTCCACCCTTCGTGGCCGCGTGCTCCGCTTCTTGGGCCTCCAGCCTGTAGATCGCGCCCTTCAAGGCGTCGATTCGGTCGCTGGAGCCGGATGGGAGCGCAGCCCACGCCGCCAGTTTGTCCTTGAGGGCGAGCAGCCTCGTTGCTCGTGAAGCACCGTGCAGGTACTTGGGCAGCAAGGACCGCTCGACCACCGCGTACACGTAGTCCGCGGCGACTTCCTCCTGGGCAGCTGATAAAAAAAGAGAAGAGTCAGTTCGTGCGCGGTTTGGTACAGCGCAGAAGGGACAGCCTTGTTACTGCATACCTGCCGCAGGGAACGTGACCTTCTCCTTCGCTCCTCGATGGAGCCTGCGCTTCTTGCTCGGGGGCTCCACGGCTTCTTCGCCCTGGACTCCAGCAGCTGGCGGCGACAAGCTCAGCTCCTTGCTGAGCTCAGCGCACTTTCGGCGCAACGCAAGAAGTTTTTCCTTGCACGCGACATCTTCTTCGAGCCTCTTCTGCTCGGCGATCTGTTGCAGCCGTACCATATGGCCCGGGTGAGCCTGCGCATAGCGGTTAAGCCAAAGGGTCATGACCCTTACCTATTTGTCGCTTTGTTCGATAAGGAGAGAGGGGCTCGGTCTTTTTCCGCTTGGCTGGCCGCGCGCTCGCTTGGTCTGCTCGGCACGCTTCGTCGCCGTGGGGGGCTTCCTCGAGGGTTACCGCCATGACGCGGCGAGCTCCGCGTCGGCGCGGCCGCTGCCTTGGGCTTCTCGGCCACTTTGGCCTTGCCTTTCCTCGCTCCCTCGGTCTCGGAGAGCTCCTCCACGATCCCTCCAAGGATCAACTAGTCCTCCTGTTCGTTTGGGAGGCGAATGTTAGCATTTTACGACAGTGCAAGTCTAGCGACACAAACGGGGGTTTAGGTAACTTACCTCGGATGTGCGGACGAGCATGTTGCGCGGACACGTGTAGGCCACCACGCCGTCCTTCTTGACAGCCTTTAGCATGGCGTCGACTTGCTCGGTCACCCATGCGGTCGTCGGTTGCACTGCTCGAACAGAAGAGATCTTCAATTTCCTGTTCGAATGAAATCACCAAATAAAAGGTTGAATCTTAAAGGCACTTACCCGTGCTCTCCCTGGTGATGTCTTCCCATCCTTCTATCTTGTAGAAGGGGTAGGATCTCCTCCGCAGCGGACAGATCCTGTTCGCTGTTAACTCGCGGATGATCTCCTGCTCGTGAGCCCAAGGCCCACGAGGGAAGCGATCTTCCGCGTCAAGTACCAATCCTCGTCGGACAGCTCCGGCCTAGGCATTGGGGTTCCCTTCGCCGGAGCTTGTCCGGTGAAGACGAGCTTGCTGTCGTCGCTTCGCTTGGTGTAGAACCACCTCATCCACCACGCGCCCATTGATTCGAGCAGTGGTGGACGAGGGTACGGTGCGTCGTCGGCGGTGGCCCGGAGCTTGAGGTAGTAGCACCCAAGCGCCGAAGCGGCCTCCAGCCCTCGTACAATGGACACAAGTCGTCCAGATCATCGCACTCATCGAACTCGAGGTCTAGGACCTCGTCGCTGCTCAGAATCTCAGGCATGTCCGAGGGAATGGACTGCTGAGGGCTGCTCATGGGCTCCACGGTGGGTGCCATCTGTCGGTGTCAAGAAAACGCTCCTCGGAGGGCAACGGGTCCATGGACCGGCAGACGAATTTGTAGTTGGAGTAAGACCCAACGACAACCCTTCCCAGCAGCCCGGGGCGGGGGCCGAGCTCTCGGGGGCTCTGGCCACACGGTCTTCACGGACTACGCCTGGTGCGACTTGGCGATCCCGGTACAGATTCGTCGTACGGTGAGAAAGAGAGGGGAAGAGAGAGAAAGCAATACAAACCGTGAAGACACAAGCGTTTTTACCCTGGTTCGAGGCCCCACTGCCGGGTAATAGCTCTACTCCATCCTTCGTTGATTATATGGTGGAAAACAGTACAAGTGCGCCGAGACCGGGCTTGAAGGCGTCGATCCCGAGCTTACAAGGGAGTATCGGACACTTAGGTGACTAAGGACTACGGCTATTGCTAACGAAGCTTCGGATGCTGGTGCTCTCTTAGACTCTGTCGGCCTCGGGGGGTCGGGATCCCATCGAAGGTCCAGGGATCCTCCTTTTATAGGCACGACGGGTTGCCCGGAGCTGATACGGCGGGCCCTGCGCCTATCTCTGCTTTGTCCATCTTTAGTGGTGGCGCCCTTGTCTCATTCCGGGGCTACGTCCTGTCTGTGGCCTGCAAAGAGAAGCTGGTCTGGTCAGTACTGGACACGTGTTTGTCTTGGAATGCCAATACGAGGAAGCAGACTGCGCAGGGAGAAAGCACTTTCCCTTTATCCCCAATATAGCATTGACTGGACCGAGCCAGCCTAGCGCCACCCGTTGGGGGCGCCGCGTAGCGTGGCAGCTGTTGCCATCTGCTCAAGGGGCAAACGACAAGGCGAGCTGCCCTCGCACCTCTTCCCGGGTTACGGATCCCCCGGGGAGGTATAGTTCCTCCCGATCAAGGGCGGGGAAAGTGTGGTGGAGCATGACAGCAGTCGCCACCTGCCCAGGGACAGGCGGACTGTCCGCGGGACCCTCTCCCGGGCTAAGGATAGCCCGGGAGGTGTGCCGCGCTCCTGGCTAGGACCTAGGGAGGCACGGTTGACTCGGTCAAGCCCGAGGATGACCCCGGCGGGCTGGACGTTCCCTTTAGTACGGCCAAGGGCAGCCTTTCAGACTCTTTGCTCGCGCAGCGGGCCGGTACGAAATCGGCCCAAGGCCCATCTCGGGGTAGGCCGCTCATAAATCACCAACACCAGGAAAAAGTGCTCTTTAAAGAATGGTCAGACTCCGAAGTTAGCTTTGTGGAAACTCTAATTATAATAGGCTAGTCTTGTGATATTAAAGGAATCGAAACATTCAAAAGGGTGCATATATCTTTTTGCAGAGTGCATTGAATGACAATATAGAGTAAAGTTTATTCAACATCGAACTGATAGAGAGAAAGATACACACTGATTCCTAATGCCCTTTCGATGGAGAAGGCTCTGAGTGTTCAACCGATTGAGTCAAAACAACCACAAAAAACTTTGTGTTTCAATTGACCACTACTCCTCCAAACAATGTTGTAATTATTAAAAGTTATGTTATTGGATGTGATATTCCTGTAAAACCTTCTGGATGACATGTTATTGTTTCAAACATAGCTCCAAGAGTCATATACGTCTCTATAAAAATAACGTGTGGGACCATGAGCCCAAATGTCATAGGCTATAGATCTAAACCGCAAGAGACTTAAACCTGTTAAACCCCAATGGGTCCTATAAGTTTGTGACTCATGGGTTTAAAACCAGTTTATTAAATTTCAAAATAGGGCACGGTACACCGACCAGTGAGGGAAAGAAGCACAATGAATGCATTTAATGCATCACACCGAAAGTCATGGTCTTCTTCCTCCATTGTAGCATGTAGTGCTGGGAGTTGAGCTATGTTGTGCCGGCATAGCACGGGCCTGTCGTGCCTTGAGTCACTGTGTAATAGACCGGCATGGCCTGGTCAGCGCTTTGAGCCATGCCAGGTCGCACATATAGCCAAAACCCAGGCTTCACACAGCCCAAAGCACGGCGGGCCGATTTTGGGCCATCCCACTCGGGCACGACACATATAGTTAATCAATATGTTAGGCTGGCCAACAGACCAATCTTATCAACAATATGCGGGCCATTTTTTGTGTCGTGCGGGCCAAAGCACGACCCAAATGTTTAAGCCGCGCCGAGAGGCCCGTCATGCTGCTTCTCAGGCCCGGCACGGCAACCGTGGACCGCCACGAGGTGGCCAAAGGTGAAGCCAGCAACACCATGGCAGAGTTTAGCCATGCCGTAACTATTCACCTATTGCCATACAAAACATTCCTCGTGCACCTTTTGCGTGGTATAGAAATTACCATAGCTTATAAAAAAAGAAGAAATTACCATAGGACAGACAGGATCCTTCCTCAAGTTTTATGAAGATGAGCCTGAAGGGGCAGCAGTTCACTCCTTCAACCGTTCCAGACAGTCCATTCCGGAGGACGAGCGATTATATAATTCTATTGGGCGGCGTGCATTTTAATCTCGCCACATTAACTATACACCACAGAAGCAGCCTTCACCTAATACCCTTTCAAGCTAGCTAGTTCCAGTCAACGATCCATTCCTTCTCGAGGAGCATCTCCTGTACTGCAGGCCGGGAATCTCCACTCCAGGTTAGTGCTCTTCTCTGACGAGTTCTTGATGAAGAGATTCGCTGCTTTCCCGTAGATATACAGCTCCATCGACGATTTCTTGATGCTCTACTCCGGCGGCAAGAACAAGCCGCTGCTCTACTCAAAACACAAACGCCCGATCCCAACTTCTGACAAAGTATAGGTAAACAAAATAGCATATTATAACAAATCAATAAGCAATCCAAACAAACGGTTGATGTAAAGAGCTAGAGGCTGAACTTCGTTTCAAGAGCACGGGAGATATCTGTGGAACCGTTGTTTTTCTTTAGGGGAAGCTAGCTGATGAAAGTATGGGTTCAGTGCCTGGTTTAAGTGTTATATTTCATCATATGGCACTTCACTTTTTGTTGAGTATTCCAATGGTCTAATGACACATGCACTGTTGGTGCTGTCGCCTTTAGTGCCTAGCTCAAGTGCATTTGATCACAAAAAAGACTGGCATTGACTCTGGGTCAAATCTAAAGAGGACATTGGCAACCGTTTCCTGTTAGAGAAATCGTGCCGTGTATATAAGCTGTCTATTGGGCTTTAGCTATATCTGTAATTATTTTGATGATTGTATTATTTACATCGCACGGTAAATTCCCACATGTTACTTGCATCATGATGCAGCAAGCTGTTATTTAATCCGAGTGGAAGAGAAGGAGAAAGGACAGACAAGTAAGAAATGTTTAATGTTGTGCTGTTATACCTGTAAAGGTAAATGTGTATTTGCTGTAATGCAGAATTAGTTTTGTGCTAGGAGAAGCAGGGACATTGGTAACAAGTGTGCAAATTACACTATTCAACTATGGAGCATTACCTTGAATACACACGGTTTTCAATTTTAGATATCAATTTTTTGCTTGTGAGGATGATGCTGACAATTGGACCGGCTTATTACAATTTCTTTTTTTGCCTTTTTTATGGGTCAAACAGCAAAGAAAAGGGTATATATCATATAATGTTTGGTTGTACTAAAATGTTACCACAAACCAAACTAAGCATGACAATGCTTTTTTACATTTCAAATGTTAAACTTTAACTAAATTGCATCATGTCATGTATTGATTAGCGATTTTGAACAGGGAGTATGTAAAGATGGAGAAGATATTGCTGTGAAGATGCTTCACGACCAACTGGAGCTTGATGATAAGCAATTTCAAAATGAGTTTGAAAATCTTATGAGGCTAGAGCATCAAAATGTTGTGCGGTTAGTTGGCTACTGTTATGAAACACAACACAGACATACAGAGTATAAGGGCAAACTTGTTTTTGCTGAAAGAACATATAAAGCACTCTGCTTTGAATATATGCAAAATGGAAGCCTGCGAACGCATCTTTTTGGTACGATGGTTCTCCTGTTTGTGCATTGTTTAACACAATGAATCAGATAGTAACACTATTTATTCTTTGTTTACGTCTACAGATGAATGTGATGGACCTGACTGACACACACGTTACCAAATTATTAAGGGGACTTGTGAGGGTTTAAAATATCTTCATGAGGGGTTGAAGAAGCCTATTTATCACTTGGACTTAAAACCTGATAATATATTGCTAGATAATAACATGGTCCCCAAACTTGCAGATTTTGGTTTGTCAAAGCTCTTTGGTGAAGAACAAACACGAATGACACAAAGTTCTATAGGAACAATGTAAGTTGAATGGGCTCTACATGTATTGATTCTTTTCTAGTTGGATAAATTGTCCTTTCTTAACTCATGTCTTTAGTAACATTTTTTCATTTCATGCAGTAGGTATTTGCCGCCAGAATACATAGAGAGAAATGTAGTCTCAATAAAATTAAACATATTCAGCCTAGGTGTTGTAATAATTGGGATAATGGCTGGACCTGAGGGCTACTCAAGATGTGCTGAAATGTCTTCCGAACAATTTGTTGAGCTTGTAAGAAAAAATATATATCTATTTTCATTGAGACCAATGATTTGCATTTAGTAGAGTACTAACACTCGCTTAATGTTCCAATTTCATAGGTCCATGATAACTGGAGAAAGAGGCTACAGGAGCAATTAAGCCTTGAATCACTTGGCACATATTGTCAACAAGTAAAAAGATGCATTGAGATAGCATTGAACTGTGTGGAAACTGACAGAAACAAAAGACCATATATGGGAGATATAATTTGTCAACTGAACGAGACAGAAACTACGGCCCAACAGGTGTCACTATGTTCTAATGAGGCAGGGAAATTGGTCGATGAGGTATGAATGCTCATGGCATGATGACACCTGTTACGGGCCGACTCACTGCGAGTCTTATAGTAATTAAGCATGGGTGTCCAACCGATGGCCGGATCGCACGCTGCCGGATGAGGTTGTCCCCGCCACAGCACGCGCCTCGGTTTTGGCTGTTTTGGAAGCCACCGCCTTTTACTGTATTTTTGGCATAATAAGCATGCTGTTTTCTCTGCTCTTCATTCCTTTAAATAAACTGAGATTACACAACTAATTTTCCTTATTCTGTTGCGTAGGCACAACTACCTACATCCTACCCAGAGGCTAAGAACAACTCCAACAAACAAGGCAACAAACTCAGCAAGACTCAACAAACAGTAAAAAGACTCAACAAACCATCAACCTCCCAACCGGCAAACCTGGTAAACCCTTCTAAGCCTCTACATCTTGTTGTGCTCCTCCTTTGGCGCCGCGGGCACCCCTGGAGATGTGGCTGGTCGATGCAGTGCCATGAAGTGCACATATTTGGAGAGACGGCCAACTACCACCATAATCGCTGTTTTCCCTTGTGATTTGAGTAGTGTTGCGATAAAATCTAGTGATAAGTCCGTCCAAACGTTATTAGGAATGGGAAGTGGCCGGAACAACCCTGCTGGAGATAGAGAACTGGCTTTGTTGCGTTGACAAACCTTGCAGCGAGCAATATATTTCTCCACCGTTCGACATAGGTTCTCCCAGTAGTATTCCATTTGTATTCGATGGAGCGTCTATTGGACATCTTCGTGGGTAAGATCATGGACTGACGAGATGATAGCTCCTACTAGGGATGATGAGGCTGGTACAAACAAACGACCATGTAGATAGAGCAGGCCAATACGCACCTCCAATAGTTTTATAGGGTTGCTAGCTAATTCCACTTGCTCGGCTTGGCTTGAGTCGGTCCTTCCCTGTGTGGTGCACAACTACTGGACCTCCGGGTGCTTATAGCTCCTCAAGCCAGGTGTCGCGAGTCAATCTAGAGGACCCGGGAGGACGGCACAGGTTGGACCTGACTCCCTGATCCTTGCAAGGCATTAGCGGCTAAGTTTGCTCTCCCTGGTTTACATTCCACTTGAAGATCAAATCCCAACAACTTGCTCTACCAATTCTCTTGGGGTGGTGTGACTAATGCTTATTCCAATAGGTATTTGAGGCAGCCATGGTTGGTACGAACAAGGAACTATTGTCCCCATAGGTAGGGATGGCAATATCGAACTGCCTTGGACAATCCAATGAGCTCCCTTTCACATAGGCTGCAAGTTTCGTATGCTGAATCGCCAATTTGCGATTGAAGTATGTATGCGGTGCCCTTGCTACTGGAGGACAACACCAATGCCTAAACCGAATGTGTCATATTCGACAACGAACAGGGCAGTAAAATCTGGAACAGCCAAGACCGGTGCCAAGGTTAATGCTGTTTTCAGACTCCGAAAGGCTTCCTCCAATGGAAACTGTCGGGGATAAAAATACGGCCTATTGCCATGAACCACTCCCTGACGGCCCAGTCGAACAGCCTGCCAGGGCCCAGCTCCCTGGAAGGTTCTATCTGACCCATATGCATTTTGCCGAACAACTTCCTGGCTGGCATGATGCGTAACGGCCAAGTATCCGTGTTTGAGTCCGTCTCGAACAGGAGTTCTGCATGGCTGCGTGAAGACCCGGACGTTGGTTTCCTGGATTGGAATAGGAGTCGTGATCCCCAAGACTTGAAGTTTACCTTATCTACTGTAGGATGTATTTGGCATGATACGAGTTTGTTATGACTTCGTAGTTAGCCCGGCCCGATATTCCCTCAGTAGGTCGGTTTGCTCCGCATTATGTAAACCGAGCCCCTATGGCGTTTAGGGGGCATCTGGCATCCAACATCGCCTTGTGACATACTACTTGCCGAGACTTGCTGATCTCGTCGAGTTCCACCTTGTAATCATCTCTGATATATAAGAAAGGTTGGACGTAGGGCTATTATCTCTCCCGAGAGGCCTGAACCAGGATAAAAACCCCTGTCTCCCTGTTCGCTGTTGTTCGTCTTGTTCGGCGTGTCTCCTATCTCTCTCTTGAAGAACCTTAGCTGACTTGGGTCGATATCCCAACCGTCGACAGAAACCCCCTTTTTTGAGCAATGAAGTAAAGGGATCCGCAATGGATGCATAGCCTTGTATAAGACGCTGATAGTAGCCAGTGAGTCCAAGGAATCCCCGCAATGCAGTCATATTGGTGGGTTGCGGCCATGTGCCCACTGCTTGAAGTTTTGTTGGATCAGCTGCTACCCTGTTGCAAGGGATGATGTGGGCAAGATAATGGATGTGTTCCTGGGCAAAGGTGCACTTGGATGCTTTCAGGAAGAACTGGTGTTGTCATAGGCGATCCAGGACTAACTGCAAGTGTTCCCGATATTCCTCTTCAATATGGCTATATATCAAAATATCATCGAAGAAGACTAGCACGAACTTACGAAGGTAGTCTTGGAAAATCTCATTCATACGGGTCTGAAAGGTGGAAGGTGCATTCGTTAACCCAAAGGGCAACACGAAAAATTCGTAATGACCATGGTGGGTGTGGAAGGACGTTTTGTGAACATGTCCTTCCTTCATGCGGATTTGGTGATACCCTACCCTAATCGTAGATCCAATTTAAAGAACCAGCAGGCATCTCTCAACTCATCCAGCAACTCTTCCACAATAGGTATAGGGAATTTGTCGTTGATAGTCCACCCATTCAACTTGCGATAATCCACACAAAACCTCCACGAATCATCAACCTTGCTGACCAAGAGGACATGTGACGAGAAGGGTGATTGACTAGGGTGAATGATTCCTTGTCGCAGCATCTCCGCACATTGGCGCTCGATCTCATCCTTTTGGTGGTAGGGGTTGTGATAGGGACACATGCACCACTACGGGGTCAGTTACATGAGTTAAGTGGATTGCATGATCACAGTGACATGGTGGAGGTAATCCTTGCGGTTCAGCAAATACATCAGGATACCTAGCCAAAATGTCTTCCACCCAGGCTTGCTTTGTGATGGTATGTTGCAACAGCCCTTGCTCCCTCTTTCTTGAAAAGCCCTGAAGCTCTACATTCCTTCCCTCGCGGTGAAATTAAATGGACATATTTTTGAAATCCTAGTGAACTTTTCCTAGAGAGCGCAACCATTCCATGCCCAGTACCATGTCAAAACGATCCAGAGGAATCACAGTGAATGGCGCTTGGAGCGTATGTCTCTAGACTTGGAAACTGACAGTTGGAACCTTCCCCCAAACACTAAAGTTTGCCGCCATCTGCGACCTTCACTTGCTGATCCATTCCTGGAAGTTGCTTCCACTCGCCGAAGCTTGCATCATAACCACTTACAAAATTGTGAGTGCTCCCACTATCGATGAGATCTAAGAGCCGTTTATCCTGAATTTACACCTCCACTTGCATGGTTGTGCCTCCCCTCGGTCCCTCCACCGCTCACATTGATAGTGACAGCTCTCCCTCAGGGGAATCCTCATCTTCCCTATCTTCCTCCTCCTCCAGTACCTTCAAATGAAATAGTCATTTGCACTTGTGGCCGCGAGTATAAACCTCCTCCAATACCGAGGTGGACAGGGACTCCACCGACGGTCGTCCCCTTCATCTCTTTCGTGCCATGATGCCCTCCTTCTTCCTCCTTCATATGGACCATGATGTGCGGGTCCAGGGCCGGCCCTGGGGGGCAGGGTGGGCGGCCGCCCTGGGCCCCCAAAGTAATGGGCCCCCACTCCATGTAGTATACCGTATAGTCCATCCACTACGTGTCTACGGACTACGGTCTACGCATCAGGTAACGCACGCACTAAGCCACTAACGCAGCGCCGCCCCGAGGCCCGAGCGGCCGAGCCCTCGTCTGTTCACGCGATGCGCCGGTGCCAACCGGCCGACGCGATCAGCGCCTCGCCGCCTCGGCAGCCCGTGGCCATGCCCTCTGCCCGTCAGCGCCCAGCGGTCCGTCCAGTCCGACGCCGAGGCCGAAACCGCCCAGCGCCCTTTACGGCCTCAGTGCCTCACAAGTCACAGTTCCGGAATCATATGTCATCTGTGCCCTACAACTGCGTGTTTGCGTCCAATCCATCCATCATCTCATACCGTCATACCTACGATTGATTTCAAGTTTCTTTCTATATTTCTATTTTTCTTTTCAATTTCACGAACCGAATGAACGGTATAGGGTTCTTTTCAATTCATCCTTTGTTGATGCGTTTATTTTTATTTTCAGTGCTTTGTGATACCATGTCATCGAGAAGGTATCCATCAAGATAATATCAAGTGCCAAGTAAGTGTTTATGATTACAATTTATATTTGTCATTTCATAAACTTTAAAGTGTTCTATAGAAGTAATTTTTGTGCATCGAATATTAATTTCTTCAATGATGTGTTATATATATATATATATATATATATATATATGAGGAGGTGGATAAGGCCTCCATATAAGTTTTCGCCACGGCCCCCAAAATGTCAGGACCGGCCCTGTGCGGGTCGCAGGTCCTCTCCTCATCCCTCGTGCATCAACTCTTCTGACGCGGGAGGATCTGGCCGACGTCCTCCAACTTCTAGCTGGTCAGGCGACTCATCTGGAACACCTCTCGGCTTGTTTGTAGATCCCTTGTCCTTGACGTGCTTGCTTACTTCCTCCAACAGCCGCTGCACTTCCTTGCTCTCTGCTTCCAACGCCGATAGTCGATCTTCCACTGATGCGGCCATGGTGCTAGGGCCGTATGGCTCTGATACCAAATTGTTACGGGCTGACTCATTATGAGTCCGCTCGTAAGAACGAGTGCCCGGCCGAAGGACAGATCGCACGCTGCCGGACAAGGTGGTCATTGCCGAAGCACGGGCCTAGTTTTTGGTTTTTTTGGAACCACCGCCTTTTATTGGATTTGTGGCATAATAAGCATGTCGTTCCCTTTAAGACTATCTACCTAAAGCGCTCTTTATCCCAAAATAGGGATGAATTCCTCCCCTATGTGCTTTAACAGTGTTCTCTATTCCATTCCCTAATAGATAACCTCTCCATTCACTTATATGTAGGGATTTTCTCTCGTTTCCTATTTAATTCTTCATATAGGGAATGTTGTTGGAGATGGGAGAAATATAAGAAGGGAATCTTTTTAAAGAAAGCCTGTATATGAGGCTATAGGGGACCAAATTTAGGAATTAGTGTTAGAGGCAGCCTAAATAAACTGGGATTACACAACTAATTCTCCTTATTCTGCTGCGCAAGCACAACTACCTACAACCTATCTAGAGGCTAAGAACGACTCCAACAAACAAGGCAACATACTCAACAAGACTCAACTAACAACAAAAAGACTCAGCAAACCATCAACCTCCCAACCGGCAAACCTGGTAATCCGCCTTGCTAAGCCTCTGCATCTTGTCGTGCTCCCTCTTTGGCGCCCTTCGTTCGATAGTAGACACGATCAACTGCCACAATAACACCTACTTATGATAGTTTTGTAGACTTTTTCTCATAATTATGATCATTTTAAGTTATATTTGCATGAATTTTATAACCACTAGTAGAGTTCGCTAATAGAACATAGAAGTCACTACAACATGGTGATTGTGCTCTTCAAGGTTGTTTACCATTTTCTTAGGTCTTTCCAGTTTTCTCTTGAATCGTAAGTCAGTTTGACAAAGCCTTTATTAGGTTGTACTTCACCTTCCTTCTCTTTGACGCAGTAGCAAAACTCCTGCCTTCTGGTTCCAAAAATAAGTTCACCGACTAATCATATTATCACTTGTCCACAGTTACATTTCCCATTGCCCATCACTTATTATTTTTCCTTTGTTGAAAACCATAAATACCATATGTTTTCAAAAGCAGCAGAAAGTCATAAATAGTAGTTGCACTTGTAAGAGTGTTCACCAGTTTAATGGTCACTCCTATAGTAATTCCCCGAAGAAGAGTGCAATGCTTGTTTACTTTTACTCTGTGTGGTAAACAATGCAACAATAAGTTTTGGACGGGGCTGAAACAGGGTGAAGAGCTGTATCAGGCAGAAAATTTCAGTTCATCACAGAGAGGAAACGAGCAAGCCCGAAAGCTTCTACCACCTGCCAGGAAGGGCCTCTCTTTGGGCGGCAGCGATGCAGTTATTTTGTACACTACCAGAGAGCGCTACAGGCCTGAAACAGTCGATAACTGCGAGAAGGTTCGGGCGGCAATCAAATCGCTCAATGTCAAATACACCGAGAGGAATTTCGAGAAGGGCTATAGGTCTTTTCAGATGTTGATTAAGCGATTTATAGGGGTAATGGATTACGGTCAACTGCCGACGTTGTTCATCAGAGGGGAGGACTTCGGTGGCGCGGCGATGGTGCTGAAGCTGCAAGAGGAAGGGAAGCTAGCGGCGCTGTTCGAGGGGTTGCCAAGGGTTGACCACTAGAGGATGTCAAACAAAATGTGTCAATTCTTTCAGATGTTGAACATTTTCCATTTGGGGTGTCTGGCATGTGTGTTTCGGTGAAGAGCAGGTGCTGATCAAGTAGACTTTTGGTTGGCTGCATGTGCGTGCTTGTTTTATCTTTTATTAAAGGTTGTCAAACAAAATGTGTCATTTATTTCGGATGCTGAACATTGTCCATTTGGTTTGTGTGGTATATGTTGTTTGTTGTTTTGGTGAAGAACAGGTGCTGATAGTGTAGACTTTGGTTGGCTGCATGTGCGTACTTGTTTGTTCTATGTAGGAGTTCTATTTATATATTTTTTTGTTCAATGTGCACGTATAAACTGTGAAAAGATGCATGCATGCATTCCATCGGCCAAAGCTGATTAAGGCCAAGCTAGATACGTACATGCATGCAGACTTTTGGTTGGCTGCATGTGCGTGCTTGTTTAATCTTTTTTTAAAGGATGTCAAACAAATATGTGTCGATTATTTCAGATGCTGAACATTGTCCATTTGGTTTGTGTGGTATATGTTGTTTGTTGTTTTGGTGAAGAACAGGTGCTGATAGTGTAGACTTTGGTTGGCTGCATGTGCGTACTTGTTTGTTCTATGTAGGAGTTCTATTTATATATTTTTTTGTTCAATGTGCACGTATAAACTGTGAAAAGATGCATGCATGCATTCCATCGGCCAAAGCTGATTAAGGCCAAGCTAGATACGTACATGCATGCATATATATAGAGAGGATTCCCAATTTCCAGGTGCCTAGAGATTAGTGAGTCCCTACAAGCAATCATGGAGACCTGCACGAATTTGAATTGATAAATAATCCTTCATCCCTCCGGCCAAAGGATGATGGAAACGGTAGCAAAGAAGTTACCCAACATCTTATGCCTTTATTGTGCTTGTACTCACCAGACTACAGTTTCGATTATTCAATTTCAATTGCCAGACGTGCAACGTATTTCAGCTAACAACATACAATCCAATGCAAAAGAGCATCAAAGCTAAACCAAATCAATAGAAACACATGAGTATTACCTATCAGCTCCGAGAGAGCCTCCTAGATCTTGGCGGCATTCTCCTCTGAGTCCACCGAGGGGTTGGGTGGTGCGACCTCGGGTGCCCTGAGGAATTATGGGACGAGGAGAGTGGTCAGGGAAGAGTAGGCGGAGGACGTTATGGGGGGTGATCGACCTAAGGCAGAGGGCGCAGCTTTGGACGAGAGAAGGTGGCCGGATTGCTTGCTCGGCCGCCATCTGACTCTACGAGTTGTCGTAGGTGTGAAGTTTGTCAACAAATCGAGGGGGTCAACGCCAAAAGGAAAAGAGGGACGGAGAGATTACCCTCGTAGAACTCCGGTCCCGTCATTCCGCAACCATCCAAGAATGGTGGTCCCACCTCTCCTTTATTCCTCCATGACAGCGCGCCTGTTCAAGCCAAGCTGGACTAAGGGCGCTAATCAATATGTTTGGTTTGTTGAAAAAGGTGGTACGGGATGGTACGATATACGGTTCAGACGTTTACACTACAGGAAACGAACTCAGTGTCGGCGGCCGAAAAATCAATGTCGGCAGCCCAAAAACCGACGACAACACAATGTCCACGGTAATAAATAACACCGCCGACAAACATACATGACAAAAAACTATGTCGTCGGTATAACCAAAACCGCCGACAATACTCCCAAACCTACTGCGCGCGTGGGCAAAATTTGAATTTCCGAGCCCGCCATACAAGTCTATGTCGGCGGCCATTTACAGGCCGACCACATTGTATCTCGCCTTGACGGTAACTTAACGTCCCGAACAGTCGCTGTTAAGTGTAGTAGGAAAGTCGGTGTGTCTGCCATGTGGGGCCAGAAAGGTGGAATAGGGCAGCCAGGACCTATGTGGTCGGCCTAAGAAAAACCGCCGACATTGACTCTCTATTTAGGCGGTCTTCGGTAAACCTCCGACACTGATTTGTCCGACTGACTTGTGGGCCACCCTGAGGAAAGCACAGGTTGCGTACTCTGTATCGGCGGCCCAATATAATACCGACCACACAGATCCATCCCCCTTTCCATTCCGACCATCGCTCCGCTCGATCCGAGACATTGTTTTGTGCAACGTAAGGTTCTAAGACATGCACAACCCATAACAAGTCATTCCATATGGTTCTCACGCCCTTTGTTGCACTTTCGACACACAGTCCCTTTGTAACGCTGAGGTTGTATTAGTTTCGTAACGGACTTGTTCCGGTCGTATAACTTCGTATAATGTATGCTATACGAAGTTATTACGAATTTTTGTGCATCGAATATTAATAACAGCAAAAACACTCAACAAACCATCAACCTCCCAACCGGCAAACCCGGTAATCCGCCCTGCTAAGCCTCTGCATCTTGTCGTGCTCCTCCTTTGGCGCCCTTCGTTCGATAGTAGACACAATCAACTGTCACAATAACACCTACTTCTGATAGTTTTGTAGTCTTTTTCTCATAAATATGGTCATTTTAAGTTTTATTCGCATGAAATCGATAACCACTGGTAGAGTTCACTGATACAACATAGATGTCACTACAACTTGGTGATTGTGCCCTTCAAGGTTGTTTACCATTTTCTTAGGTCTTTCTAGTTTTCTCTTGAATCGTAAGTTAGTTTGACAAATCCTTTAGGTTGTACTTCACCTTGTCTTTGACGCAGTAGCATAACTCTTGCCTTTTGGTTCCAAAAATAAGTTCACTGACTAATCATATTATCACTTGTCCACAGTTACATTTCCCAGTGCCCATCACTTATTATTTTTCCTTTGTTGAAAACCATAAATACGATATGTTTTCAAAAGCAGCAAAAAGTCATAAATAGTAGTTGCACTTGTAAGAGTGTTCACCAGTATAATGGTTACTCCTATAGTAATTCCCCGAAGAAGAGTGCAATGCTTGTTTACTTTTACTCTGTGTGGTTAACAATGCAACAATAAGTTTTGAACGGGGCTGAAACAGGGTGAAGTGCTGTATCAGGCAGAAAATTGCAGTTCATCACAGAGTGGAGACGAGCAAGGCCGAAAACTTCCATCACCTGCCAAGAAGGGCCCCTCTTTGGGCGGCAGCGATGCAGTTGTTTTGTACACTACCAGAATGCGCTACGCCTCCACGCCTGAAATAATCGATAACTGCGAGAAGGTTCAGGCGGCAATCGAATCGCTCGGTGTCAAATACACCGAGAGGAATATCGAGAAGGAAGGTAGCTATGCTTGGTGGATAATCAAGCAACATACAGGGACAACGAATACCAGTCAAGTGCCGGCGCTGTTCATCAGAGGGGAGCACTTCGGTGGCGCGGCGAAGGTGCTGAAGCTGCAAGAGGAAGGGAAGTTAGCGGTGCTGTTCGAGGGGTTACCAAAGGTTGACGATTAGAGGATGTCAAACAAAATATGTCAATTATTTCAGATGGTGAACATTTTCCATTTGGGGTGTCTGGCATGTGTGTTTCGGTGAAGAGCAGGTGCTGATCAAGTAGACTTTTGGTTGGCTGCATGTGCGTGCTTGTTTTATCTTTTATTAAAGGATGTCAAACAAAATGTGTCATTTATTTCAGATGCTGAACATTCTCCATTTGGTTTGTGTGGTATATGTTGTTTATTGTTTCGGTGAAGAACAGGTGCTGATAGTGTAGACTTTGGTTGGCTGCATGTGCGTACTTGTTTGTTCTATGTAGGAGTTCTATTTATATTTTTTTGTTCAATGTGCACGTATAAACTGTGAAAAGATGCATGCATGCATGCCTGCATTCCATCGGCCAAAACTGATTAAGGCCAAGCTAGATATGTACATGCATGCATATATATAGAGGATTCCCAATTTCCAGGTGCCTAGAGATTAGTGAGTCCCAACAATCAATCATGGAGACCTGCACGAATTTGAATTGATAAATAATCCTTCATCCCTCCTGCTAAAGGATGATGGAAACGGTAGCAAAGAAGTTACGAAAACGCTGTAGTCCGGTAGTCCGGCGCGCCGGACTCGCCTTGCGCATGCAGCGCGCGCGAACGCAGCGCCTCATGCATGCAGCGCGCGAACGCAGCGCATGCAGCATGCCTGCAGCGGGGAACGCAGCAGTGTGTGGTGCGGCACTGTGCTGCATGCAGTAGGTTCCACGGCCTTTTTTTTTCTTTCGGCGATCATAATTTTTGACTAGATGCTCCAATACACAAACCGTTTGCACCAACATGTTCCTCGTATTTTTACGAACAAAACAAGATATATGTTGCCATATAACTCTTCAAACTTATCTGGTAAAACTTGGGGTTCGCCTACTGAAACTTGGATTTCGCCTAGTAAAACTTGGGTTTCATACTCATAAACCTTTGCCGAACTGTCAAGTTTCATCAGGTTTCATCCAAGTTTTTTTAAGTTTCATCAAGTTTCATCAGGTCAATTCAAGTTTCATCAAGTTTCAACAGGTTTCATCCAAGTTTCATCAGGTTACATTGAAGTTTCATCAGGTTTCATCAAAACAAGGCCAAGTTTCATCAAAACGCGGCCAAGTTTCGCTAGTATAGATGTAAGTTTCATAACTGCCTTCTACTAGTTCACATCAAAAAAATCAAAAAAGTGAAAAATTTAAAAGTATTTAAAATGGGTTGCTCTCGATTTTAGAAGAATTATGAAATTTATTCCACGCATTTAGAACACTGTTTGAATTTTGTACAAAAATCAGAACTTTAATCGGAAGTTCAATCAATCGACGACTAACAACACGCTGGGAAAGGGCACGTACGCGGGAGCGCATGCGTGCGTTGGATCGGTGCGGTAGCCGGCGATCCTACGGCTGGGGCGGGTCCGGCGCGCCAGCGTCCGGACGCTGGCGCTCGCCAAGAAGTTACCCACATCTTATGCCTTTATTGTGCTTGTACTCACCAGACTACAGTTTCGATTATTCAATTTCAATTGCCAAACATGCAACGTATTTCAGCTAACAACATACAATCCAATGAAAAAGAACATCAAAGTTAAACCAAATCAATAGAAACACATGAGTATTACCTATCAGCTCAGAGAGAGCCTCCAAGATCTTGGCGACATTCTCCTCTGAGTCCCGGGGGGTTGGGTGGTGCAACCTCGGGCGCCCTAAGGAATTGGACGAGGAGAGTGGTTAGGGAAGAGCAGGCGGAGGACGTTATGGGGGTGATCGACCTAAGGCAAAAGGCGTGGAGTTGGACGAGAGAAGGTGACCGGCTTGCTTGCTCGGCCACCCATCTGACTCTACGAGTTGTCGTAGGTGTGAAGTTTGTCAACAAATCAAGGGGGTCAAAGCCAAAAGGAAAGGAGGGACGGAGAGCTTACCCTCATAGAACTCGTGGGTCCGGTCTCCAGTCCCGTCATTCCGCAACCATCCAAGAATGGGTGGTCCCATCTCTTCGTCATTCCTCCATGACAGCGCGCCTGTTCAGGCCAAGCTGTACCAATGCGCTAATCAATATGTTTGGTTTGTTGAAAAAGGTGGTACGGGATGGTACGATGTACGGTTCAGATGTTTGGTTGGTGGGATAGGATAATACGGTTCATCATCCATGTGTTTGGTTGGTAGGATGAGGTTGTATCGGATGGTATAGCATGATTTAGATTTAGGAAATATTCCCTGTTTATGCTGTCTGGTGTGGTTCGGCCGTTTTGGCTGAACCATCCCATAAAACTTTTGTTCCATCCAGTTTCATCATATCCTGTTTTGTTTTGTTCCATACAACTTCGTACCACCAACCAAACACACCCAAGTTAAGGGTCCCATTCTCCCTGCTTTGCATGGGGAAGGGGAGGGGTGGGGATTGAGTGCTTTGGCAGCTCGTCTCCACAGTAGACGAAGCTACAGTCTGTCGTCCCCTTCGCGTAAAACCACCGCTTCTCCTAGCAGACAAGTGGCTTGCTCCCATAGGCGCCATAGCTCGCGTAGGATGGAAGTTAGAATCGTTGCGAGATTGAAAGATTCAAGGAGGCTGAAGCGGCAAGCAGTCAATGGCAAGGTAAATATGTTTGTTAATAACTTACAGCTCCCGATTTATATGGGGGTTGAGGTGGTTCCGAATTCTCCCCGGGCGATTGCACGCCTAGCGCGAAAATCGATAAAGTTTCCATAATATCTTGCCATGCATAGCCACCTCTTCCACTTCCAAGGAGCGCGGACGTAGGCGTGCATGTCGCGAGAAACGCATGGACGTGGGCATTAAATGTTGTACTAAATTTACCACGGTAAAAGCACATGAGAGAATCTAGCCTGATGGCATCGCTCCCGAAAGTTCTTCTCATCAGGAAGGCAAAGGGTTTCGGCTCGGACAATCAATGCTCGGATCGGCAGGCACACCTGGAGTCAATTCCCTGGTGGTCAGAAATTCTCTTTTCGGCGTTCCCGAGGCGTCCTCTCCGTACCATCAATTAAAGACATAATCAATAGGCTCGAGCACACACTGGCTGCATGCCACCAGAGCTAACCGGGTTAACGCACCATGAGCAAGGAATGCTCGGAGGGGCTGCCTGAGCTAGGAGTACTCAGAGCGAAGGCTTGGTTGTAGAATTGCTTGGCAGAAGCTTTGTTCGAATCATGCGAGCAAGATAGACACCATAAGTGGCGGAGACTTCAGGATAAGGCTTCCCAGCCAGGCCACGAGACCCCTTTGACTCATGTAATGACCCACCATCATTAGAAAGCCTGCTATGCATGTGCAATAGTGACAGAGTGGCGATGGAGCAATAACCGTCACAGCAATGCAACATCAATGCTGTGCTCGGGTTGGTAGAGACAACATATATATCAGCCCTGCACAGTGGAACATCTCGATTAGCAAACCCGAACAAGGCGCTGACACACTAAATAAGTAGAGCCCGCCTAGCGTTAGCAACTCGACGACCTCGGATGCATTTCCGAAGAACTATAAAAGCTTCACTTTGACGGCAATGCAGGGAGAGGACTCTTGGCACCCGGGCATAAACAGATCAGGCAACCTGGAGCGCGCATGCACTTAGCAAATAACCACACACTTCGGTAGGTTCGCAGCAGCATGCTCACCGAAGTTCTTCTCGGTGAGCCTCTCTTGTACTCATTTCCCCATAGCAAGGAGCAACAAGAGTAGATTCATTACCTCCTCTGAGGGGCCTGAACCCGAAGGGTCCAAGCGGTTTACTTACCCTTTACAAATCTCTGCGGTCCATTCCTCCGAGCCTTCGGTTCCTAGAAGTCGGCAATCTTCATCCCTTGGATTGACAACACCACCAACCTAAATTCGAAATCTTGAGCAACCTCAGAACCATCTCCATGAAATTCATCTGGTTTGTGTCCAATCATCCCGATAACATTCTCAACTATTCTATACCATAGTTCTCCCAACCTAGTCTAGGTATCCACTGATGATTATGGGACCAACATTATTTGAACTAAAGATATAAATTACCTCTCTGCAAATTAGCACATTGGCTCAAAAATCAGCCAATAACCCTTTTTAACCCCAAAATTTCTTCTACTTCACGCTTAACGCGTTGGATGCATGCGTGATATAAGCCTAGGGATGGCGCGCAAAGGGTACTGTACAAGTATGCTGCAATTCTATATCCACATGCATGGGTATGGTAGAAGTAATAACTCGTGAGAATGTTTTTATGGGTATTGTTATGTCGTAGTCATACCCATTATCTAAAAAGTCGAACCCGCTACCTGACAGGTGGACCATCTAGTATAGAAGCACTTTTCCAACCCTAGAAGTAGTGATTCTTTTTGTGGAAGGGTAGTGATTTTGAATCGGTCTATTTGAGCAATGACACAGTATATCGTCCCATTGAAATAAGAACCATCAAAATAAAGACAGAAGACTATGTTGATCGAATACTTTGAAGCATGAGACATGGGCAAGGGCTAAAAGGAATCTAATATTGATGAAGCACTTATATGTGGATGGGATGGTCTTCTAGGATGTCATAGGGGAAAATCATAAGGATCTCAAAGTGTGGTAAGACTATGGTGGTTGGAGAGAGATTAGTTTCACATCTTTCATAAGATATAAGGGAGTATCGTAGCAGGTGGAGACATAGAGTCAAGATTTGCAGGGTTAGCAGCTTATGTTCCAAAGGGCGATGGATCTAAGGCCATGTAAGACTCATCGGATGGCTCGGTGTGAGATGCAAAGGTTAGGAAGCAACCAGATTTGTATAGGACATTACAATAACTTCAAGATGAAGAAGAACATTTTATTAAGTGTCACAACCCCCTGCGTCACCACAGGGAATCCGGCACCATGATCTGATACTAGGCCCAGACTAGTATCTCATGATGGACAATTAAACGGCTATCATCGCTGGCATTCCATTATTATTCCAAAATAATGAAGATATTACAAGGTAACATCATAAACTATTACAACAAGACATATATTACTAAATATTAAGAATGAATAACAAGAACATCAGAGCAGCAACAACCTTCAGTGATGATATCTAAGCAATTGACCCGGACACCCGCAGCTAGTCCTGCACACCTGAGTTCAGACCCTCCTAGTCCTGATCAGACTTGCAACCTAAATTATAAAATTTATCCGCGATAGATATAATGAGTACGCGGCTATTCAGCAAGCAATCCTTAATAAATGTATGCAAGGGCAAAGATCGGGGAATTGGCTATTTTACACCAAGACATATTTATTAATCAAGTTTTAGCAAAATTGATGTTTTGTTGAATGCATGAGTTGATCCGATCATCTCGAACATCAAGGTATGGTGCATCATCACACCATACCAAATATCAAAGAAAGATGCATCATCACACCAGTCCAATCCCGGCCTACTCTAGTCAGGTTCAATTATTAAAAATGTGGATCTACATATGCAAACCTCTCGCCCCGTCCATGACCGTGGACACGGCTATCATGATAGTTTTAACTCTGTAAAGTGTGTACAAATTTTCCCACAAGCCTCGTCTCATCCACTAGGAGAAACGGTACAAGACTTTTCCAGCCTCTACGTCCACCATTTCACCAGCCGTCTCTTATGGTTTCCCGGCCCCGCCGGTGCCCGCCACAGTAGGACACCTACTACGTCTAGACACCACCCGGGGGCGTTCCCCAATTAAGCCATTCGGTCTCAGGAACACACCTACCCCTCAGAGGAGATAGCTAATCTCCCCCTAGGGCAGCAGTGACGAAACGTAACCGGACAGCCTACAAGCCAGCGGTTAGTGGGTTTCGTAGTGTACTAAGCCAGGGCCGAAGGCACAAGTGGCTGTACGGTAAGGTTTGGTCTAGCAATACACAAGCTTGAGTCCTTATTAGAGGAGACCCTCGAATCTCCACCACATTCCCGGAACCAACACTGCCGGGTCTCCCCTAAGCAATCTACACTAGTTTTAGTTGTTTAGGGTTTAACCAAAAACACCATCACGAGGCATACACCTCACAAAGGCACATTTTAAAGTGAATCCCAAATGCAGTCCTACACATCTATTCAAGGATAGGATAGGAAAAATAACAACAGTTTCACAAGAGAGGCTAAGACACATTAGTAAAAGACTTATGCGTATAGAAACTCACACCCTGGTCTAAATGTATGCAACAGTTCATAAAGAATAAACAACAGTTCAAATTATAAAATTATGGCGCAAACATGTAACTATGCTTGCCTGGTAGCGATCGGCCTCGCAAGGAATCGTCGACGTTAATGATCAACCTCGCTCACGGCGGCGTCTCGGTCTGAATTCCACGCCTCCATGTTTTCCCAGGAGGTTGTCGGCATCCCCGGCTCCAGCGTCTCCGGTGGCATCTCGATCCAAAGTCCGAGTCTTGATGATCCTCTGCGAATCCGTTAGGGTTCACGACTCCGGCACCACCGACGGCAACATCCTTGTGCATGTCAAGGTCTCGATAATTTTCTGGAAACCGATCGACACTCATGACACAGGCAAAAATGTCAGAACGGCCTACGCGTAAACCGAGGCAACAACCAATAAGCAACAACATAGAAAAATCGTAAGATTATGAAATAAATACGATAAGCCATATAGAATATTACGAGACTATGAAAATTGGTTTGAAGCGAATCGGTCTTACGATTTGGGAGATATAAAGGATGAAGAGTCACTGTTCATGAAGAATTGTGTTGAATTGGGGTGTTTACCCAACCGAGAGGTCAAAAGGGGAAAATCCCCCTGTTCTTTATCTCCCCTCACACTGCCACGCACTGGAGAGAGAGGTGGGGAGAGAGAGAGAGAGGCGGCCATGGGGAAGAACGACACGGCGGCGGCGGCGGCATCTGTGCAAAGCGCACTCAGCTGCGTAGTGGCTCGGCCTGGGAGCGGCGGCGGCAGGCCCAGCCGGCGTGAGGAGGCTGGCGGCGGCTTTCCCTCAGAGCGGCGCGGCGGAATATAGTAGATAGTATAAAATATTACGAGACTAGGAAAATTGGTTTGGAGTGAATCGGGCTTACGGTTGGAGAGAAACAAAATGGCGAAGGAGCACTGTTCATGATGAAATCCCCAGCCGTAGCATCAAGTAGGGGTAAAATCCCCAATTTCCCCGTCTCATCCTCTCAGCCACACACACACACTGGAGAGAGCAGAGAGAGAGAGAGAGAGGCCACGGTCAGCGGAGGGGGCACAGCGGTGGCTCGGCTTGACTCCGGCGAGGCGGCGGCGGGGGCTGCTGGCCGCGCGGCCAGGGCGGCACTCCACGGCAGGGGTGGCGGCTGCGCATCCACGGGCTGGGGCGGTGGCGGCTCGGCCTGGGACCGGCGCGGGGGCAGGGCAGGGCAAGGCGATGCGGCTCGGCACGGCGGCGTCCATGGCAGGGCCAGAGGCGGCGCGGGTCCAGGAGGAGGCGAGGCGGCGGCGGCTCTGCCTTGGGGGATAGCGGCGGCGGCTTGGGGAGTGGAATCCTAGGAATTAGGGTTTTTGCTGGCTTTTTATGGGGGCCGGTTCTCAGGTGATCATGCGATTGGACTTAGGGCCCAATTTGGTTGGAGTTTAGGGCGAGAGCTTGATTGGGCTTAGTCGACAAATCCGGTCGCTTTGGAGCAGATCCGGTGTTGAGACGTTGGCTCGGGTTTGCCGATACTTTTGGGGGATTCGTACAGTATGACGATGTTTGGAAGACCGAGTCGACAAGGGAGTACGACAGAAATATCGGTTCGGCACGAAGAGGATGGATGGATGGCTCAACTAGGGTTGCGACTAAGAGTCGATTGAAGTTGCGAGAAACTTTAGGTCGACCGAAAGAGAGATTTGGTCGGCCAAGTTTACAAGGGATGTCGATCAGGGTTTAGGGACTAGGTTGACTCGGTTGAGAGTGTTAGGGATTCGATAGAGGGTAAAAAGAGAGGAAGAGAGTCAAATTATAATTGCAAAAGCCTTGTAAATTGTAACGTAAATAATAATAAAATATTTATTTTATTTATATGAAATGTAATCATTTAAAAAAATTAGGGTTTTTCATATAGAATTTATATTGAATAAATTTTAAATTTGTTTTTCTTTTTAAAGAAGACTTGGGACATTCTAATATTTATTAGGATGTCATATTAAGGTGGAGTTTGTTAGAGTTGGTGTCAATGTGAGTATGAGTAGGGTTACAATAGAACTCTGAGTTGTAATATATATGATAGGTTAGAGTTTGAATCTAACTCGTATCCTAGCCCCTATATAAAGAGGTAACCCCTATTTTAACCCATAACGACAAATAACAACGGCGTAGGCACACAGGCGATCATGGTCAACCTATGGCCATGACCAGGGCAGATGATATGCTACATTGTTGGAGAGAAGCGTCCATAAATATTGCCTTGCATATGTAGACGAGAGTCGAACTGCATTACCAAATATCATAGCCTCCAGTGATATTCCAATTAAATTATAATACTCACATCATGCCTAAAACCAACATGTGTGCTTATGTTTATCTCAGCTTGCCACATGAGAAATTCAAAAAGAAAAAACTAGTTGCACGAGAAATCAAGATAGAAGGAAACAAGAAATACAATCGAAATTAAATCAAAGAAAAAATTATAACAAGCCACACATGCCCAAGTGAGGTTTTAGAGGAAGCAACTGCAGAGTTATGCACAAACAAATATTACTAAAGGGTGTGTTCGGTTGGCTTATCATGGACTAACCAGAATGGGATCAGGGATGGGATGGATTTGTGATGTATGGACCCATCTCTTAGAGGGTGTTTGGTTTGGTCCTCCTCTACTCTCCACCTCGGCTTCCCCACCGTGGTTGTGTCGCCGCCAAGCTGCAGCCCCTCTCGCCACCGTCGCCGCCATGCTCCCTCCTTCCTCGAGGTGGCGAAGAAGCGAAGGGAGCGTTCGCCGGGGGTCCAAGAAAACAAATAGTGAACATGCAGATCAAGATATACTATGCCGTTCTAGCCGCGACAATGACCGCTCCTGCTTCTCACCGTTGGCTATGCTGCTTAACTCCGTCTCTGCCGCCTAGCCATGGTGTCGTCGGATCTGCAACCTCCACATCCACGCCAGGCGCCCAGGTCCACACCAACCGAGGTACATCCCGCCACCTACCTCCACTGCGCGCAATGCCTCGCCCCCCGGCCGACACCGCCCTCCACACGGTCGGCCCTACTACGTGTCGCCTCGGCTTGAACGTGCCACCTAGCCCAGATCCAAGCCGCCCGATGTCCTCACCCATGCCTCTCGGCGCCCTCACCCGCGTCTTCCCTGCGTTAGCCCACATCAACTGTCGCCCGCTGTCCATCGCCGATGCTGCTGCCGTCTACCGTCGTCGCAAACATCGCCCCACGGCTAGCGCGCCACACAACGACACCGCACCCCACTGGTTGATGCCGCTTGCTTAGCGCAGCCCCTCACCGACTGCCAAGAACCACCACCACCACCACAGCGGAGGTTGTTCAGATGCATGCGGGGGCGTCGGACAAGGAGGAGACGGCGCCAAGCTCCGCCCCGTGCAACCGAGTCCCCCATGCGCGGCGCCGTTGGTCGCCAAGGAAGGAGGAGGGAATGAGGAGGCGCGCCGCCGGAGGAGAGGAGAAGGGGAGGAGGAGGCGCGTGTTGACGGTCAATTTTTAGAACTTTTCGTACACTTCCGACCATCAACATAGCTCCCAAATGAAGGAACATCGACTAAAAATATGCAAATTAAAAAAGTTCCACAAGTTTTTGTAAGTTTGTGTTTTCAGGGACCTACTGAGTAAAATTGTACCCAAACTAGAGAAAACGCCCGGTCGACCGGCACCTGGTCCAAGCGGGGACTATGCTTTCACCAGGGATCCTAGAAGTACAAAAGGAGGCCAACCCAACTGTCCACATCAAGTCGGGTTGATCCTAGGAATGACATTGAATTGGAGAGGATCCAATGTCCCACAAGGGAGTCAGTTTTACCGGCTTCAACTGCCAAAACCTCCTCAAGTGGATGATTTACACCGTCAAATAGGGATCCCATGCGAAACCGAGGGCTGTGATTGACCGAAGCCCGCGGTCGATGGACTTGGGCTAGCCGACCCCCTTGGATCCACTTTGGATACTCCTTCGGTCGGGGAGAAGAGGACACTCATCCCTACACGTGGCAACCCTTCACTCACTACGGTGCATTATAAATAGAGCCCCTTCTCTTCATTTGCTCATCACGGAGAAGTGCGGGAAGAACAAAAGGTAGAGTTAAGCTACGCAGATATCAAGTAGAGTATGCGAGAGAGGAGAGTTAGTGCTGAGGAGAAGCTGGCGTGTCGGCATTCCTCCACTAGAGCTCCGAAGCCGAACTCGGATGTGAGTTCTACTTCGTCTTCTATCGGTAACACTTAGTCCCATCCTTTATTTATGAAACAAGTTTATTTCATATATATTGTCTCTCTGTTGGTATTAAGCTCGTGCTAGATCTTTAGTGCTAAATCTCTGTGTTTAGGTATCACAATAAATTAGTGCCAGGTTTAGTGGGAGTGCGTATCAAGTGCTGACAACCCTGCTATCCGCGTGGCAGTTTGTGAAATCCGTCCCATTAGTCTTAGCCTAATCCAGCCCAATCGAGGGTGATCATAACCATCCGGTGTTCTTAACTGATGGCGGGTGTTAGTGAATCGGCCGAGGTTCGATACAGAGTAGCATTTGTCTGTGTGTGGATTAACCTTTGTTCCCTTAACTAGTGTATACCTTCAGTAGAACCTCTCGACCCGAAATATCTTACCCTGCTTTCATCATTCCACCATATCCATCTGACCAAGTCAAGACTAGAAACTAGTCTCTTCTCATTCTTTGTGGGAAATTGATACCTTTGAAATACTCCGGGGCAATATGCGTGCACTTGCAGAATAATTCTAATAGGCATAAAAACCACCAACAGTGCGTCGGGGGAGTAGGAGGCGGCTTAGGGAGAGGAGGCACCAAGACCGGACAAACAGGACTTACCTTTTCATACGGGACGAGCAGGATCACTCTGGAATAGTATAGGTAGATGGAAATGACAAGGACGGATGGATCCAACTTTGGGCAACCAAACAAAAAATAATGTTGTGCTGGACGGGACCATCCAGGATCCCAAAACCAAACACACCCTAAAGATATGTACAACTTGACACAAGCCAAAAAAAAAGAAAAGAAAACAAGGAAAAATAAGTAAAGAAATTAAACAGGTTCCAACATACAAAGGCATTAAGTGATGGCACCCTAAATGCATCGACACGCATATTTTGGAGGATATGAATGACGTGAGTTGCAAATTTGAGAGAAAAATATTATCATTTCGACGTAGCAAAATATGCCAACAAACAAGGTGTCGGTGTTTGGGAAACGCGCCCCGGAGGGCAGCGGGTCCACGGACCGGCAGACGAATTTGTAGTTGGAGTGAGGCCCAACGACAACCCTTCCCAGCAGCCCGGGACGGCGGCCGAGCTCTCGGGGGCTCTGGCCGCGCGGTCTTCCCGGACTACGCCTGGTGCCACTTGGCGATCCGGGTACAGATCCGTCGTATGGTGAGAAAGAGAGGGGGGAGAGAGAGAAAGCAATGCAAACCGTGAAGACATAAGCGTTTTTATCCTGGTTCAAGCCCCCACTGCCGAGTAATAGCTCTACTCCAGCCTTCGTTGATTATATGGTGGAAAACAGTACAAGGGCGCAGAGACCGGGCTTGAAGGCGCCGATCCCGAGCTTACAAGGGAGTATCGAACACTCAGGTGACTAAGGACTACGGCCATTGCTAAGGAAGCTTCGGATGCTGGTGCTCTCTTAGACTCTGTCGGCCTCGGGGGTCGGGATCCCATCGAAGGTCCAGGGATCCTCCTTTTATAGGCGCGACGGGTTGCCCAGAGCTGATACGGCGGGCCCCGCGTCTATCTCTGCTTTGTTCATCTTTAGTGGTGGCGCCCCTGTCTCATTCCGGGGCTTCGTCCTGTCTGTGGCCTGCAAAGAGAAGCTGGTCTGGTCAGAACTGGACACGTGTTCGTTTTGGAATGCCAATACGGAGAAGCAGGATGCGCAGGGAGAAATCACTTTCCCTTTATCCCCAATATAGCATTGACTAGACCGAGCCAGCCTGGCGCCACCCGTTGGGGGCGTCGCGTAGCGTGGCAACTGTTGCCATCTGCTCAAGGGGCAAACGACAAGACGAGCTGCCCACGCACCTCTCCCCGGGCTACGGATCCCCCGGGGAGGTATAGTTCCTCCTGGTCAAGGCCAAGGAAAGTGTGGTGGGGCATGACAGCTGTCGCCACCTGCCCAGGGACAGATCGACTGTTCGCATGATCCTCTCCTGGGCTAAGGATAGCCCGGGAGGTGCGCCGCGCGCCTGGCTAGGACCTAGTGAGGCGCGGTTGACTCGGTCAAGCCCGGGGATTACCCCGGCGGGCTAGACATTCCCTTTGGTATGGCCAAGGGCGGCCTTTCAGACTCTTTGCTCGTGCGGCGGGCCGGTACGGAATCGTCCCAAGGCCCATCTCGGGGTGGGCCGCTCATAAATTACCAACAGCCAGCCCCTGAGGCTCGAGCGGGTCGCGTGGCGAGCCGGTCTGAGGTTTAGAGAAAACCAACCCTTACGATTTGGCTAGGGTTTTTTGGAGCCGCTGGGGCGAGGAGTGGAGCATTGAATTTGATTTGACGGAAAAGTGGGGCAGTTACACCTCCTTGGGCATGACTCCCACGATCTCCGCTTCGACTGTTGCCTTCCTTGATAAGGCAGTGTTCTCGGGGGAAACTCTTACTGCAGAACATCCCCTTTTGCCTCTGTCTTCATCCCTCCATCTGGCTCCTTTGCCTTCTTTCTTCCGGCAACCATGGTGCTCATCGGAGATAGCGTTCTCACGAGAGAGAGGCTGGCGAAGTTGGAGAGGGACGGCTTTGTGAAGCTAGGGTCGTGGAGGCTTCCTGGCGCAGCTCGGGACCTAGAGCCCGAGCCTACCGAGCTAGTATGCTTCGAGAGATCGGCCATTTGTGGGTTCCGCGCGCCAGAGTCGCAGTTCATGATGGACCTCTTCGCTTTTACGGAGCTGCGGCCGGAGAACCTGTCCCCACAGTCTTACGTTAAGCTGTCTCTTTTGGCACACCTGTGCGAGGCGTTCTGTGGGGTGCGCCCGACGGTGAGCCTCTTCCAGCAGTACTTTGAGCTGAAGTCCGTTGGCCATCGCGAGGGCAACGGCTGGATTTTCTATCTGACCACTCGCCGGACCCGGGGTAGCCGAACATACCCGGAATATGAGGTCAAGACGAAGGTTTACGGTTGGGTTCGTCAGTGGTTCTACCTGAACCGCGGGGGTTTGAACTTGGAGTATTCTCCAGCTATGCCGGATACCCCGATCTTCGCACGCAGCGAGCCCCTGCCGGAGGATCAAGCGATGGCGTACAAGATTACGGAGCTAGCCCAGAAGGGCTTGACGGGCTATGACGTTGTCAATAGCTTCGTCCGGCACCGGATCAGCCCACTGGGGCGCCGCGAGCAGCGCGTCAGCGAAATGGGCGGCAGGGAGGATCCGGACTGGGATTTCCATCAAGGTAAGCGCCTGCCGCGATGCTTTGTTTGATTTTAGGTCGGTGCACGTTGCGACCGTTTGCGACTCTCTGCAGGACTCTCGGCCCGCGATGTCGCGAGGATCGCGGGCATGCTGCTACCCATGGACAAGAATCCTCATACCAGAAGATTCGCAAAGGATAAATTGTTCGCGGTATGTGCCCGTAGGGTGTTCGACCAAACTCTAGGCCGTGTGCGTCCTTCGAGCCCTGGTGGCCTAGGCTGATTCTTTGTATGCAGCGAACGTGGACTGTGGCCAAGGAGGCCACAAAGGCTACGGGCTCCGCAGCAGAGCCTATGGATCTACAGCCATTGGCGGCGTGTTCGCCGTCAGCGGGATTACTGGCAGTGCCGGGCGAGGCATTAGCCTCGTTGGCGATGTAAGGCGAGGAGAGCCTGGGGCCAGCTTCGACCGCGGCGAGCGCGGCGTAGGCAGGCACGGAGACGCGGGTAGGAAAGCGGATGGCGCCAGCGCAGGTGAGTTTTTCCTTTTGTTGCGGGCCAAGTGTTGGGTGCTTGGCTGATCTCGGGCTCTGCTTTCTGCGCGGGTCCAGGGCGCAGCGCCTACGAAAAAGAGGAGGGCGTATCGGCCCCCAGGGCAGCGACGATGAAGATGTCGCGCCTGCGGTGGGTCCGCTGTCGGGAGTGACATTGCGGAAGGGGCCCGCGAAGAAAGTCGCCACAACCTGGAAGAAGGCAGCCGTGCCAACTACAAGCACCGTCGGCGGGCTAGAGACAGAGGTTTTTCTGCGCCCTACACCGGGGGTGTACGAGGGCACGGAGCTTGAACCAGCGCGTAAGTTTCTCGCGTTGCTTGTTTTCGTTCCGCCTCTGTACTTGATTTCTATGCGTGTTTCTGACTGCCGTGCGTAGCGCCGAGGTGGCAGTCGACGTGCGGCCTCCTTCCGTCGAAGACCGGGCGATTGAGGGTGAATTGGTCGAGCCCGTGGGGAAGGTGATGCAGGAGCCGCATCAGGGAGGAGAACCGCTTCTGCCCAAGGAGGAGAGAGAGGCGCTCCTAATGCGATTGCTGGAGACCTGCGAGAGGCCATCGACGCAGCCGAAGGCACGTTACAAGGAGAGGTAGATGATCCGCGGGGGGTCAACGACTTACCTACCGATGGCGGTGCTGGATGCGTCCGACGAGGTGGTGATGGGGACGGGGGTCCCGATCTTCCAACAGGTATGGATAAACACGATTGGTGGAGAACTCGACGTTGACGATCCGACTTCCAATCAGAATTGATCTAAGCCTGCAATCGCTACACCACTGTCTCCGTTCGTTATCAACCACGCCAAGACGCGGTTGACCTCACCACGAAGGCTAATTCCTACAAGCGAATCGAGAACACAAGCAAGAACACGGTAGATGCAATCTCAATATTACAGATTACCGATTAAGCACACAAGTTGGGGTTCCGCAAACCGATAAACGGCGAAGCTGCAACGGCAGAACAATCTAAGCAAAACCCAAGTCTAAACTAGCGACGACTACTAAATTTATAGCGACGGCTAGGGTTTGGGGAGCAGCCCTAAGAGGTACATGGGCCATGGGCCCAAAGTGGAGCGGCGCAGCGCCCGACAGATCCCGGCAGATTCTG
>SPJY01023950.1:579665-591482 GCA_005191435.1 Raddia distichophylla
GGGGGGGGGGGGGGGGGGGGCTCCTACAACACCCACCTAGGCCTGCACACCGGACGAACCCGGTTCAACCCAACTGCGAAGTTTCTGACGTCCGCTATCCTCTTGCTGCACCTTGGTCCCACGTGCCAGCAACGGTCCATCTTCCACACCATCTTTGTGACCCTAAGTCCTAGTCCGACCGTCTCATGCAACCTCCTCGCCATCTATGACACCTGTACCTCTAGTTCGCGTCCATGACCTATTGCTGACAAAAGTTCACCTAGACCTATACCACAAAAATTAACACGAAACCATCCACTTACCTTCGTCACTTGCAAGGTTAGTTCATAATCACTCATGTTCAAGATACGTACATGGATTTCCAAAAGATTGCCATGCACAACGATGCAACCTGTCCAAAGACAGACCCAACAGACGTAGTCTGGTGACACGAGCCGAAAACCATTCAAGCACAAATCCAAGAAACTCAAATCACCATCAAAACATTGACTTGAAGCACAAATGTTTGCCAAATACTCATCACACTAGGAGCGACCACCACATGGTCTCACACTCCCCCTTGATGAGTATATTGGAAACACGATTGAAAAAGGTTTAAAATACTGATAATAAACTAAAAAACAGTGATTTGCCAAAAGGTCATACTTGGACCAAATGAAAGAGCAATTGGTCAACATGTCAAATAGGCCAAGGTTTTGAAAATCCCATTTTTGAAAAACTCCCCTTTTCTTCAATTCTTCCCCTTTTTAAAGGAAGACGCAAAATTGATGCTTTTCCCCAAAAGATCTCCCCCTTTTGGCAATATACGCATCAAGGTAAAATATGGAGAAGAAAAGGAGCATGCAAATGCAAATGCATCCTAGGAAGATTTGTAAATTTTCCAAATAAATCATGAAGCAAAGCAATGCACCAACCAACTCAAATTTGATTAGGCTACCAAATTCATATCTAGAAACTCACATTTTGTCCAAGCTAGCAAGCAAAATAAAAAAGAAATAATTTTGCAAGATGAGCAAGAGCATTAGCAAGATAAACTCAAACCTAAATGCTCATTCTCACAAAGAATCAAATGAGTGAAAATTGAGTGTAACCTTTTGCACCAAAAGGGATAGATACCCGAGCATGCATAGACATTTTTTAATATAACATAGATTTTTATTCTTTATTCTCTATTTTTCCCACATTTTTCTCATTTTCAAACTCTCCTTTTTTTTCTTTTGCTCTCTCTGTTTTATTTTCATTTTTTTGCTATTATTGAACGTCAAAGTTTAGAGAGCAATTGCTAGTAGAGCACATCCCCAACTAGAGGCCATTGATAATGGTCCTTAGGTCACCCTCCACTCATGTTTGTTCGCATGCTTTTTATTTATCTTTTTATCTTTTTTATTTTCCCATCATTTTTTCACTCATTGAAGCACTAACATAGAAGCAATTTAAGTGAGGAAAGAAAGGATAACATTAGGGCATGCAAATATCTCAATCCCAAGCTACAATTGGTATTCAAATATGATCTCAAAGGACCCATATCTACAGCTGTGTTAATGGGGGTGTGGTTTGGTAATACGCCAATTTGGCCAGGTGGATGGCTTCCCAAGTCTCCACCCCTCTGCTTAAATAGCCTACGCCATAAGCATATTCTCCCGAATATTCCGGCATCCCGGGAATATCTGGTACCGAGCTACGCAGGGCATGCACCCGGGTTTTCTCACAGAAGCTAACCCGTAACCTCCAGGGTTTTAACTACATCGGCTAATCTAGAACCTACACAGGGTTTTTCCAACTCGGCTTACCCAGAACCGAACCAGGGTTTTCCACGGGCTAACCCAGAACCTGTCAGGGTTTCTCACACACCGGATAACCTAGAACTGACCAGGGTTTTTCCAACGGGTAACCTAGAACAGAACCAGGGTTTTACAACAGGATAACCCAGAACCTTCCGCGCAACTTCCTCGGTCGCCAGCCCATGCTGGGCCCACCGAACTGACCAGCTTCGCCACCATGGTTACCAACGCCACAGCCTCCAGCTACCTCAGATCCCTTGCCATGGCTAAGCTTTTTGAGTACACCACCACATGTGACTGCCAGGTCATCGAACCCGGTCTCCTGCATGCATACGGACGCACCAGCCTCCAGCTGTCCCCGTGAATCGTCAGCCACATACCCATCGATACCTGCATCACTGATGTGAACACACACGAAACCAACACACCTTACCTCTCCTGCAAGGTTAGTCCATCACAAAATTACCATCATCATAATCCATTCGTGACACCACAGACAAGCAGACCATCACATAGCACTGCACATATAGCCAACTCTCATCAAGCACATCCAAAACCTCCATTAAGCACGAAATCTTGTCAATATACTCATCATCAAAAGGCACAACCTCCACATCGTTCAACACAAATATTCCCTATTTGGGATAGACTTCTATCTTTACTTGCCGTATAAAGTTGGCTGGCAGGTCGGGCGTCCTCCGTACGCATGTAGCCGGTTCGACCCACCCCCTGTTGGGTAGTCCTCGCAGCCCGCCATGGAGATACCCGGGGTCCATGTATTCCATAGCTGGCAAACCCACTACCACCCGTTATCACTTAAGAATCCCGAATGGTTATGGTCATTCCAATTGGGCTCTATGGAGCCAACCCAAATGTGGTGGATTTCGAGGGATAAACAAACCATGGGGTTGGGTGTCGATCAAGTTAGTCGTAACTCTAGGCACCACGCTCACAACTAACACTAATATTCCCCTGGGTCTTTAGAGAAACAACCTCCCTTAGTGAAGTCCATCTCACGTAAGCTATCAGATGAGAAACATTACAAACACAGATGAACTAGAAGATTCTACTTCTATACTAATGCACTTTTGCAACAATGATATAATAATTAAAGTAAATACGAAAACATAAATGCTAAACTCAAAGTAAAAAAAGAAAGATTATATTGAAATTGTAAAAGTCGTACAAAGAAGAAAGATACAAGAGCCGTAGCAGTACTTTCAAACACTTCTCTGGAACTTTGAAACAAGCTCAACTCGACTCTAACTCCCAACTACAGTAACCTAACTCTAAAATGGAAAGTGAGTGGAAGATGAGCTCCTTCTTAGTATTATGTGTTAATCCGGCCGAAGCACCCCCTATTCACTCTTAGGAGACCTATGGGTACTTATAGGCCGAGAGGGAGGTCGATTACATGCTAGGGTAGGTCGACCGGCCTAAGGGGGGCCGGTCGGCCCCCTTGTATCCACCGACTCTACATCCTTCGGCTCAGGTCATCTCCTGGAGGTGGTTACATGTTGTCCCAAGGCAATTGCATGCGCGGGGGGGGTGGGGGGGGGGGGGGGGGGGTTCGACCGGCCTACGTGGGGTTGGTCACCCTGGGGGGTTGGCCCCCTAGCCCTCTGATGTACCGTCTTGGGGGGTGGGTGGGGTTCGACCGGTCTACGTGGGGTTGGTCACCCTGGGGGGTTGGCCCCCTAGCCCTCTGATGTACCGTCTTGGCTCCTTGGATGGTTAGGATGTCTTCCCTACGTCAGTTATTTGTAATATGATCATTCTTGTGGGTCAAGATGCTTCCATCTTGCCCTTGATTGTAATCGACGTTAATCCAATGCTTCATACAACTCCAGAAAAAACAAGTACTTGTTTGCGTGCAGGTGAAAGGAGGTGGTTTAACATCGCCTGCCTCCCTCGCTGCAAATGCGGACCTACATGTCAGTCACACCTCTACCCTTCCCTTGCTGACCTACGGGGCCCGCTTGTCAGATTCTTCCCATCCCCCGTCTCCTTCCTCTCGGCACCCCCCTCTCTCTCTACCGCTCCTCCCGGCCTCTCTAGACCTCCGTCCCGACTGCGCAAGCACCGCCGAAAGTCTTGTACATTTCAGCTTAGCGTAGTGTAGCGTAGCATTTTGGCAAAATTTGAGATTATTTATAAATATTATAAAAAAATTTAAAAAATAGTTTTAACATCTTTAAGAGGACTAGTAAAAACCTGAGAAAAATCTTTGCAAATTATTACACCAAATAGAATATATAAAAAAGATAAATTTTACTGAAATGCTACGCTACGCTACACTAAGCTGAATTGTGCAAGGCCGAAGTATGTCGTCACACGTTGTTGCTATCTTGGACGACCCGCCTTCCCGTTTCCACCGCGGCTAGCCACCAAGCTTGACCTCGCCCGCCGCCATGGCCCGCTACGCCTGTGCTGCTGAGCTTCGCCGCCTCCCCACCCTTTGCCAACCACAAGCATCACCCCATGAATTAAGGGCCTGTTTGGTTTATGGCCATGGATTGCCATGCCAAAATATTGGCTGCCATGGTATTTTGAGAAGTGTTTGGTTTATTGCCATCTAATGGCTAGCCAACAAAGAAACTTGCCTTGCCAAAATTTTTTAACGCTCAGCGAGCCATTGGCGCGGGCGGCTGATTCGGCCGCCGGCGCCGTGCCAATTCTCGCCAGCGAAGACATGCAGCGACTAGTTAGCAACGTACGATTCATTTTGTGTGTTTTTTTCCTCATTTTTGTATATATTTCAAACGGTGTCCAAATTTTATGAAACAAATTTTATAATTCATATAAAATTTTTTGTACCAACCCATTTTTATAGTTTTTAATTTTTGTTATTTTTATAATTTATCTAGGTTTTTTGCATTTTATAATTTTTTTTGCTTTTTTGAATGGTTTTTTTATGTACTAATATATATTACAAACTTCAAAAAAATTAAATTTTTAAATTTTAATTTTTTTACATGCTTATATGATTATTTATTTGATCACAAATACAATTGGCACGTTCTCAATAGTAATGAACCAAACATATCAGCTATTTTACCAACATTTGGCTGCCCTCGATTGGCTACCATCCAAACGATGAAAAAATTGGCAAGTTTTGGTCATGCCATGAGATGGTCATACCAATTTTTTGGCATGACAACTCACGGCCATGAACCAAACACGCCCTAAATGCCTTCGACTCGCTACGACCTATAAAAACCCGGGTCTCCGCGTCGCCATCACCACAAAACCCACTGGAGTCGAGGACGATGAGCACCGCCGCGCTGCGCCGCCGTGCCCCTCGCCCCATCGTTCCCTTAACCCCTCCAAAAGTGCCACCACGTCCCCTCTTCACTTTCCCTCACCCGATTGAACTTCTCCGTCACCGGAAACACATCCGCCGTCGTTGCCGTCTCCGGCCAAGCCGCCTCTGCCTCCGTGACTCCATTCCCACTCGGTAAACCCCCTCATTGACCGCACCATCGGGTTCCCCTTCGCACGGGCTTGTTCCCGGACCACTCCACCTTGCCAGAATCGTCGCCGTTCACCGGAGAACCCGTCGCGCTGCCGCAGAGCCACGCTGGGCAGCTGACGGACGGGACCCACCTGTTAGACGTACAGCAGCAGCAACGCGTGGGCGCCGATTGGCTTGGGCCGGCCTATGGATGCGCTGAGGAGGTTTCTCCATTTTACAAAATTTCTAAAATTTATTAGTACTCTAAAATTCATACCTAATTCAAAGTAAGTCACAAAAATGCCAAAAACGTTATATTAAATTCATAAAAATAACACCTTTCCAAACAAACTATTTTTACACTTTCAAAAATTCATTTCCAAAATGTATTAAAGCAACGTATTCTTGAATTATAGACGCCGGTGTCCCTGGACTAGACTGTGATCTCGGTGTACTTTCTGACTTGACATTTTTAGGGAAGTCACCTTGACGCATATTTTGGCCTTTATATTTGTTTGCAAAAATGTTTTGTTAATTTTTTTGGAAATTAAGATGCATGATTACTTTGGTTAAACGATAATTTAATTGGGAAAGAGTAACATATACAGGCAATCCCTAAACTATTAGTCGATTCTCATCCAGATCCCTATTCTTTGAATTTGCAATTTTTAGTCCCTAATCTTTTTAAGTGGGTTCGTCCCGGTCCAAACATGCCATGCGACGGCCCTACAGCTGACGTGGTGCTGACATGTCATGTAAATTAGTTTTAAAAAGGGGAAATAATTTTTAAAAGTAAAAGGGAAATAATTTTAAAAATCATTAAAAATAAAAAAATTACAATGCGTGAAAATTACTTACAAAATCATAAAAATGAAAAACAATTATAAAAATAGGAAAATCATTAAAAACATGTAGAAAATATCAAAAGAATCATGAAAATACTAGAAAATCATTAAAAAAAAAAGAAAATCACTAAACAATCATGGAAAATCATAAAAATAGTGTGGTCGCCTTAATGCCTCTATAGTTGTAAGCACAAGACTTGTAGCATCTTAGCGTATAGGAGCCCTCAAATGCCACTTTTTTCAATTTTTAATGATTTTTATGTTATTCTCTTATTTTTATGGTTTTCTTGGTTTTCTGTCAATTTTCCAATTTTTATGATTTTCCAAATTTTATAAGATTTTATCTTCATTCTTATGATATTCTCGTATTTCTCATGATATTACCTTTTTATGGTTTTCCTTTTTTATCAGTTTTCTAATTTTTAATGAATTTTCCTGAACTGTTCTACGATACCCATATTTTTTATGAATTCTGGAATTTTTCAGGAATTTTTAAGTAACTTATGTGACATGGACGGCCATGTCAGCTCCACGTCAGCTCCAGGGCTGTCACGTGGCAGGTTTGGATCGGGACGAACCCACTTAAAAAGATTAGGGACCCAAAACTGCAAATTCAAAGAATATGGATCTCGATGAGAATGTACTAATAGTTTGGGGACCGCCCGTGTATTTTACCACCTGAAAAAGAAAAATGATTTCACCCTGTATTATTATTTTTCAACACTAGAGATATGAATGGAATATTGATACAATCAGGATCAAATCAGGTTTACTGGTAAATGGTGAATCTTGATAATAGCAACAAGCAGAGTACATGAAATTATTTTTCTAAGTAGCATTGTTTTATGTGGGATATTGATGAAAACCCAATGCTGGGTTTTAATGGTATTAAAGATGAGAAAATGAGAATGAGGAGTTCATGTTGGAACAAGGAATTTGGTCCTAATAGACGCTAAATACATGTTTGACTGAGAAAGAAGAACGACTACCGTTAGGTGATGGGGTTACACTGGTAAAACGGAGTCCCATCCATTAATCAGTGTAAGGACTGTTTTCCTATGAATTTATGAGCCGGGCTCATATAGCACGGCCTCCAAACTTGTCTATAGGGGCGAGCTTAGCTAAGTAAGCATAGGAAGCTACCAGAAACTCTATAGATTTGAATTCGAGGATGCCAACGAATGGGAACTTGGGCCGATCCTTGTATCCCCAATATCTAGTCATTCGGGTGGTCACCTCGCTATGATAAATTTTTGACAGCGGGATGGCTAGGGTTGGTCACGCACGTTCTCCATATTTAATGATAATAGTTTCCAATAGATTTCTGGGAATAATTGGCTTTGTGCTATGTGTCTCGGGCTTTCTATCTCTGATACTTTGACAAGCACGTACCAACAGTCGAGGTAAAGTGTACACACTACAAAATATTATATAAACTATCGTATAACTGCGCTCTCTGTTATGAGCACGCTTGGTGACTTTTCATATGGTAGCTATATCTATGCTTCTCACCCCTTTCAAAAGAAAAAAAGATGAGGTACTAATCGCTGAGGAGACGAAAAACGACTACTTGGAAAGAAATGACGTCTTCTCTTACCTATGCTCTCATGATTTTCTAAAGGAATTTTATATACTTTAGAAAGGCTTTATGAAAATGGTTTTAAGAAAAAAAAACCAACAAAACTATCCTTTGTACTGAGCTACACACTGTATTATTTTCTTGGACTTGTGGAGTACTCACGTGCGATAGGGGCAGGGGTCCCAATCTTTCGATGATAGGAAGATAACTACGATCTGGTAGGAGTCGATATTGGTGGCCCGACAACAACCGTTTAGGACGTTGCGCCTTAGCGACCGGTACACCAACTCCAGATGGTTATTGACCTCGCCGGAGCATGATCAACCAGACCACCAAGCAACGTCCTTGATCCTGCAAGCGATCGAAGAACTAGAAATAACAAGTAGGGATGGCAATAATATCCGTGGGTCTGGGTACCCGCGAGTACCCGACCCGATGGGTCCCGGTATGGGTGTCATTTCTTACCATGGGTTTTCGGGTATGAGTACTGACGGCGTGTTCTCCGCTCAACCACTGCGGATCATACCCCTATCAGATTTTCTAACTTGCTAGCCGATAAGCTCGCGCTCGGTTCGATTTGAGCGTCGGGCACGACAAGGAGCGACTCGCAGGGTTTACCCAGGTTCGGACCCCCTCGCGGGTAACAGTCCTAATCTGCCGAGCCTTAGCTCTTTTCTTGTTGTGGTTGTGTGGAATGCGATTACAGAATGTATCGGAACCCCCTCTCCCTTCTCTCTCCGACCCTTTTATACAAGCTTCGAACTGGCGGAGAGAGCCGAGGGGTAGGCAGTACAGTACTCTCAGTACACTGATAAGACACGAGGACGCGACTGGAGAGACGATAACGTGCTGCTGCCGAGCGGCGCCGCCCACGCGTGCTTCGCAAGTGGCCTCTGACCCGTGTGAACACGCCGGTGACAGAACGGGCGGGCCCCAACTTGCGCCGCCTGACGCGGGCGGCCATCCTGGTGACGCCCAACTCTCTCTCTGCCGGTCAATTCCGCAGCGCCACAGTGACAGTTGATCAGACCCGCAGAGGTCACTGTAGCGGTAATCATCACCGTCTCGGTCCATCCGCGCGTGAGGTCGCATTGAATGCGCTTGTCCTTCGCTGCAGAGGAGAGCCTTCGCCCAGAAGACTCCCTTAGTACGCTTCCTGCTGCGCTGGCCCCACCTGACAGTGAGGGACCTCTCGCGCTCGCCGAGGGGCTCGCCCACGCGCTGGGGCCTGGCCGCCCGCCTGACGCGTGGGGCCCTCGCCCGGCGCCTGAGGGACTCGCCCACACGCTGGGGTCTGGTCGTCCGCCTGACGTGTGGGGCCCTCGCTTGGCTTCTGAGGAGCTCGCCCACACGCTGGGGTCTGCTCGCCCGCCTGACGCGTGGGGCCCTCGCCCGGCGCCTGAGGGACTCGCCCACATGCTGGGGTCTGGTCACCCGCCTGACGTGTGGGGCCCTCGCTTGGCTTTTGAGGAGCTCGCCCACACGCAGGGGTCTGCTCGCCCGCCTGATGTGTGGGGCCCTCGCCCGGCACTTGAGGGGCTCACCCACACGCTGGGGTCTGGTCGCCCGCCTGACATGTGGGGCCCTCACCCGGCGCTTGAGGGGCTCGCCCACACGCTGGGGCCCTCGCCCGGTCTTCTCCAGGACTCTTTATACCCCGGTATTTATTATACCAACAGTAGCCCCTGGGACCACCACGATACGCTTCCCGTCGCGCCGACAACTCGCTTTTTCTCGCGCGATGGGAGACGAATCGTGGGGGGCCCACCCCCTGCGGCGGTCGTATGCCTGATTCTCCACCTGCGCACGATCTTCCTTGGGGAACCACGCCGCTTTTCGCGGGAAATCGAAACGCGCGGGGCATAATGGCGCCACGCGCGTGAGTGGGGACGGAAACCAAACCGTCGCACTTGCCTCAATCTTCTTTGCCTATAAAAGCTTCTCTCTTCTGCGCTGCGCTGAGTTCATTTGCGCGCTAAGTCCTCAAACTGCTAATCACCTTCTTCGCCACTGACGCACAGCTTTTTCGCCAGCGCCACCACCAATCTTCCAATGGCTCCCAAGCGCAGCAAGGGCCGCCGTGGGAACGCCGCGCCGCCAGCTGGCTCTGTTTTACCAGCGTCCACCGTCGACGAGGACATGGTGACGTGGCTCGAAGTCTTCGTGCCGCCAACCTCCGTCTGGTTCCGCGCCGGCACCATTATGCCGAGCGCCCGCGACGGGGAGATCGTGACCTTGTCCTGGGCGATGCTGGCGGGCCTCGTTCCGCCATATTCTGAGTTCTTCTTGGGGGTGCTCGCCTTTTACGAGATCCAGGCGGCGCACCTTCCCCCCAATTCTGTCATGGCGCTGACCATCTTCGCCCACCTCTGCGAAATGTTCGTGGGGACGAAGCCAAGCCTCCCGCTCTGGCGCCGACTCTTTTCCCTGCACACGAGCTCGCGCTCGAGCGCGGTTGGGCGCTGCTACTTCGCGCTCCGCGAAGCCGCCGCCTTTATCCCGGCCGCGGTCAAGTCCAACTGGAAGGACTGGCACCGACAGTGGCTGTACGTGGAGGACTCCAGCGGCTGCGACGATCTTGCCCTCCCCGAGGGTCCTGCAGAGCCTCTCGCCAACTGGGGGTCTCAGCCCCACGACTCAGCGGACACGGAGGCGATTCTGGCACGCATTGCTGAGCTCCGCCGCAACGGGCTCACCGGAACCCATGTGGTGACGGACTTTTTGCGGCGCCGCCTCTGCCCTCTTCGTATGAGGGAGCGCCCCGCCTGGCTGTAGTATGGCGACGACGATGGGACCCGCATTGCTCCTGGAGGTGAGCACTCTTGCACTCTTCTGGATCTTGTGTTCTTGCGGTACATCCTTTCCTCTTTTTGGCCGCTTGCCTTTGGTTGTTTGCCAACTCGTGGTTTCTTTTTCTTTTTTGGTGCGCCCAGCCGCAGGGAACGTGCCGGAGGATGTGCTCCGGCAGTGGCTGGCGGGGCTCCTGACCGCGTCCACCGGCGACACCTCCCTGCCCGCGGGCATCCGCCCCCTCTGCGACTGGGATCCACGGGAGCGCAATTTGTACTTGCGTGCTCTGACTCCCATGGAGGTTTCTGGTCCCGCGGTTCAGGTGGCGCGGGGACCCCCTCAAATCCATGATCCTCCGTCGACGGCCGCCGAAGCTCCTGCGGCCGCCGCTCCTCCGGCAGCTGCTGCGCCTGTCGTGCCGACCGACTCCGCCCGCGCTCTTGGGAAGCGCCGCCTCATCCTCTCCCTAGACGACGACGACGAAGAGGGAGAGGGGAGCCCAAAAAGGCTTTGTCCTTCGGCCCCTTCCACAGGGGATTCTGCCGAAGACCTTCCCAACCAACGCCCGGCTCCCTGAGTGGCTCCCGCACATGCCTTCATGGATCTCAGAGAGGATCTCACTGCCCGCTTCCCGAGTGACGCACTTCAGTAGAACTCCATTTGTGCCCTGGCGATACAGGTCCCCACCTACCAGGGCGTAGCGCTTGGCCTTGCGCGCTATCTTTTCAGCCGACGCGTCATCGTCGGGGATAACTCCGTCCCGCAGGTAGGCTAGGATCGGATCCATCCACTGACCTTCCCGGACGAGTGTGGCGACGTTAGCATTGTCGCCGACGTACTTTGCCTGGCCTGGCATTTCCGCCTCAACCGCCGCGGCAGTTCTTCCGCATCCTCCCTCCAACCGGGGAGCTGTTGCAGGATCAGTGACGTCTCCTCCAGATGTGGGAGCTGCGTCAGGAAGGATGTCGTCCCCGCCGGGATTGGGGGCTGCGACAGACGGCCGCGTGAGTCTTTCTTCAAAGACCCCAGCCGGAACAGGTGCCCTTGACGAGGCAATCTGGGATAATTCATCCGCCATATAGTTGTCGCGGCGAGGGACGTGCGTGAAGCCCAAACCCTCGAAATGCCGCTCCAACCGGCGCACCTCCGCCAGGTAGGCCGCCATGGTGGGATCCGAACAGGTGAAATCCTTCCTCGCCTGGTTGATGACCAGGAGAGAGTCACCTTTAACTTGTAGCCGTCGGATGCCCAGGGTCGAAGCCACCCTGAGCCCGGCGAGTAACCCTTCGTACTCCGCGACGTTGTTGGTAGCGCGGAACTCCAGCAACACCAGGTGCCGGACGATGTCGCCGGTGGGAGACACCAGGA
>SPJY01023950.1:594583-620225 GCA_005191435.1 Raddia distichophylla
CGCCATGAACTTGGTCAGCGCCGGCCGACCCAGTATGGCGTTGTACGGAAGGTCGAAGTCCGCCACCTCGAACTCGAGCATCTCCGTGCGGAAGTTGTCGGAGCCTCCGAAGGTTACCGAGAGGCTGAAGCGCCCCAGTGGGACGGACTCAGCCCCCGGCGCGATGCCGAAGAACGGGAGCGCCGATCGAAGCTCCTGTTGCTGGATCTGGAGTGTCTTGGCGACCCGGGCGGACAGGAGGTTGAGAGAGCTTCCCCCATCTACCAGCACCCGCCCCAACTTGACATTCCGGACCGTGGGCGCAACCACGTTCGGGAGATGTCTGGGGCCGGCGGTACTGACCGGATGATCGGCCTGACTGAATGTGATCGGCTGCTCCGACCACACCAGCTGCCTTGCTGACCCGATGCCGGGCACGGCGGCGCACACCTCCCTCATCGCACGCTTGAAACTAGCGTGGGACAGATAGGTGGCCGATTCGCCGTGGATGACGGCGACTTCGCGCTCCGCCTGCTGAAAACCAAGCGAAGCCGGTTCCTTGCCCTTGCCGCTGCCGGACGCCTGCTGCTGCTCGTGGACGCGCTTGTCCACCAATTTGCTGACGACATGGCAATCAACCAAGTCGTGGGAATCGTTGCGATGAATGGGACAGTAAGTCCTACCGTCCCACTCAAGGGGACGACGGTCTCGCCCCTCGTCGCGGCCGCGAGGACCGCCATGGCCACGGCGATCGCGATGGCCGCCCCCTCGGGGACCGTTCCTGCCGACACCGCGACCTCCTCCTTTCTTCTGCCCGCCGCGCCCGCCGCGCGGTCGGCCGCTGTCGTCGTCGTCATCGTTGTGCTCGGCGGCCAGGACCTGCCCGGTCTCGGCCGCCTTGCGCTTCTTCTTGTCCTTGCGTCGGGATTCTTCGAGGTCCCGGCTTCGCCGCCCGCAGCGGCCCCTACCCTCGCAGACGGGCGGAAGCGAGCCTCCACCTGAAGGGAGCTCTTGTGGGCCAGGGTAAAGAGCTCTTCCGTCGTCTTGATCTTGCGGGTGGCCATCTTCTCCTTGACCTTGAGGTCTCGAGCGCCCCTCCTGAAGGCCGTGACAACGGCGTCGATGGAGATGTCAGGGATGGTGTTGCGAACCTGACTGAAGCGCCAGATTTAGTCGCGCAGCGACTCTCCTTTCTTCTGCTCCACATTGTGGAGATCGTCTTCAACTCCGGGCTGCTCGAACGTGCCCTGGAAGTTGGTGATGAAAAGCTCGGAGAGCTCCTTCCACGACCCCACTGACTCCGGGGGTAGGTTCATGAGCCCCGAGTGGGCTCCGCCGATGAGGACCGCGGGGAAGTAGTTCGCCAGAACCTTCCCCGACCCTCCAGTCGGCTGCATCACAGTGGTGTAGATCAGCAAAAACTCATCAGGGTTGGTAGACCCGTCGTACTTCTCGATGGCGGCGGGCCGGAACCTCTCCGGCCACTGCACTCGGCGCAGCTCCTTGGAAAAGGCGCGGCAACCGACGTCGGGAGCCTCCAGCTCCTGGATACGCCCTTCGTCCTGCCGCGCCCGCCGTTCAGACGGCGCCGAAGAGGTGCCGCCTTCTCCGACGGAGGGCCCACGGGAGTCCTCCTCCTGGCCCCTGCGGACAGCAGCGATAGCACGGTCGCGCTCTCGATCGTGCCGCCGGCGGAGCTTGTCGCGCAGGTCTTCTCCGTGTCGTAGATGGCGGTCCTCCAAGTGGGACTGAAGATCCCGCCCACCTGTACGCCTGCCCGGTCGAACCCCCGTAGGAGTTGCCTGGCTCCTGTCGTCCAGGCCCCGCTCCCTTCCGCCAGGAGTTCCGCGAGAGGTGTGCGGGGAAACAAAAGAACGGAAAGAGGCGGAAACGCCAGTTCCCGCGCCTCCCGTAGCTTGTACGACCGCCGCCGCGGCATCGACGTAGCGGGCCAAGCTTACCAGCCACGGCGCCGCCGGAGAGTCCAGAGTCACTGAAACCGGCGGGTTGTCCAGTAGGGCCCTGGCCGCATAGAGGTTCTGTGCTGGGGAGCACTCCTCCATAGCCAGGCGCCGCCTAGCCAAACTGGGACGGCGACTCTCCGCCAGGGCGCCGGCCCTAGGCGGAAGGCTGCCGCCTGATCCACCGCCATTGCCGCGGCTGACGCCGCGGCCGCGGCTCCGGCAGCTGCTTCCTTCTCCATCGCGGACTGCTGATCCGCCATCGCTGCTTTGAGAAACAGGTCGAAGAACTCGAACTGATGCTAGCGCCCCCTACCTGACGCACCACTGACGGCGTGCTCTCCGCTTAACCACTGCGGATCACACCCCTATCAGATTTTCTATGTTGCTAGCCGATCAGTCCAGGCTCAGTTCGATTTGAGCGTCGGGTGCGGCGAGGAGCGACTCGCAGCGTTTACCCAGGTTCGGACCCCCTCGCGAGTAACAGTCCTACTCCTGCCGAGCCTTAGCTCTTTTCTTGTTGTGGTTGTGTGGAATGTGATTACAGAATGTTCCTGCCCTTCTTATACAAGCTTTGAGCTGGCGGAGAGAGCCGAGGGGGTAGGCAGTACAGGGCTCTCAGTACACTGATAAGACAAAAGGGACGGGACTGGAGGGACGAAAACGTGCTGCCACTGTGCCGTATGGCGCCGCCCACGCGTGCTTCGCAGGTGGCTTCTGACCCGTGTGAACACGCCAGTGAGACTTCGGGTGGGGCCCAGCTTGCTCCTTCTGACGCGGGCGGCGAGCCTGATGATGGCAAACTCTATCTCTCTCTGCCGGTCAATTCCGCAGCGCTGTCGGTCAATTCCGCAGCGCCACAGTGACAGTTGGACAGGTCCGCAAAGGTCGCTGTGGCGGTAATCATCTCTTCATCTGTCTATCCACGCGTAGTGTCGCATTGAATGCGCCTGTCCTTCACAGCAGGGGAAACCTTCGCCCAGAAGACTCCTTTCGGGACGCTCCCTGCCATGCGAGCCCCACCTGACAGAGAGGGGACCCTTACACCCCGGTATTTATTACACCGACTAAAACCTTCCGCCCCGTCCATAACTGTGGACACGGCTATCATGATAGTTTTAACTCTGCAGAGGTAGCGCACTTTACCCACTAGTCCCATCTCAATCCTTAAGGGAGACACAGTGCAGGGCCCTTCGACTACTCTACCCGCTACTTCACCAGTCCTCTATTTTAGGTTTCCCAGGCTCGGCTGGCACCCGTCGCAACAGGGTACCAACTTAGTCTAGATGCCGAACCACCGGGTCGTTCCCCATTTAAGCCTTTCGGTCGTAGGTTCGTACCAGCTTCGGTTGGGGGAGCTAACCCTTCCCGAGAGCACGAAAGTGCGATTGGACCTCCTACGAGCCAATGGTTTTCGGGACTTGTAGGGTACTAAGCCAAGACCCTTGGCACACGGCCGCAGGCGCTAATGGTTGCACATGTTTATATTGGTCAAGTAGTCCACAAGCATGAGTCCTTACCTAGGGGAGGCTGCCATTGCCCACCTCTTTCCCCGAAACCACCATTCAGGACCTCCCCTAGCCATCTAAGTCCAAATTTAAGTTGTTTAGGTTTTCAAAGCATAACCTCGAGGCATCGGCCACGCGATATCATTTTTATCATTTAATAGTGAAACCTAACAACTAACAACGGACAGGCTAAGAAATAATAATCAATGGTGTTCATAAAGGTTAAGGTTGCCGTTTGGTACTCCGATCCACACCATAATCAAAAGGATCATTTATACCACCCGTGGTTATTAAAACTAGGTAACGAAATGATAATGATTAAATAGCAAGTACTAAAACTTGCCTTCGTCAAAAAGGTCCTCTTGTTGGTCATCGCCGACTCCGGCTCCGGTGCCACCGACGGTGACGTCTCAACTCATCCTTTCGTCTCGATTATTTTCTAGGGACCGGACGACACTCACGACACCGACAAAAATGCCGGAAAGGCCTACGCGCAAACCGAGGCATGGACAAATACAAAGCAGCACAGAAAATTAGTAAAATCATGAAATAAATAATATAAGTAGAATAAAATATTAGAAAACTAGGAAAATGGGTTTGGACTGATTTGGATCTGTGATTGAGGACTGAGGAGATAGAAAATAGAGAAGCAGCACTGTTCATGTGCATATATATGTACACGGTACAGGGCCTGCAGGCAGCTATCAAAAGGGGATCGGCTGGGAGCTCTTCTTCCTCAACCTTTAGACAATAGGCAAGGGGATCGGGGAGCTTTCACCGTTTCACGTTCTCTGCTCCTTTTCTCTAACCACACGCACAACACACAGGTGATAGAGAGAGAGGATGCCACGGGCAAGGGAGGGGGCAGCAGGTGGCGGCGGTCTCCGACAGTGGCGGCGGCACTGTGACATTCTAATAAATATTAGTATGTCCCAAGCTTTATTCGAAATAAAATAAAAGGTACAATCATATTTACTCTTCATTTCATGTGTTTATAAAGTCGTTCTTTAGAGTTTTGGCTCATATAAGGACCCTGAGACTTTAGGCGACCTTGGCCCACCGTAAACCTATCCTAACCCACCCACTTGACATCCTACATGTCTAAGACCCAAGTCCACTGCCCAGTAGGCCTCTCTTGACCATTTAGGACCCTTTGAAAGGATCTAAGGCCGGGGGGGGGGGGGGGGGGGGGTGGGTTTTTTTTTTTTTTTTTTTTTTTTTTTTTTTTTTAGTCAAATTAAGTTATCTAGCTTGAAACCTAATTTGACAATCTACTCGAGCTAGAGCTAAACGCACAAGCGAAATGAAACAAGACTATCCTAATAGCGGAAGCGATCACTAGTGCAATAGTCGAAGCAAATGAATGCAGAAAGTAGTGCGAAAACGTAAAGGAGGCTCACCGATTTTTAACGTGGCTCGGTGCAACGCACCTACTCCACGATGCGGAATCTCCAGAAGAGAGACCGGGACTCTCTCGTCCCATGTCTGCAAATCCATTTGGAAGGCGTAAGCCCAAGGCTCGCTTCCGACCCGTACACCGACACCGAGGCCGGAATCCACCACAAGTCGGTGGCTTTTTTGATACCCGAGCACCACGTAGTGGCACCGACCTTCGCAAAGAAGGTATTTGTACAAGTGACGCCGACGGAGTCTTCGACTTGACGCGGAGTCGACGTGGACTTGGTCACTTGGCGGCCGGCGACTCCGCAACTTGGACGACGTCCCGGCGACCCGGAGTTGAAGTCGTGCATGGCTTCCCTCAGACTTCGGCTCCGACGAAGTGGAAGAACCCGGTCACGAGCCGGGTGACCTTGCCCGAGGCAAGGGTTTCTTTCGTGAAGTTGTTCGCTTGGTGAAGACGTAGGGCACGACGAAGGCTTGGACCGATGAAGCTCGAGGACGGCGAGGAGGAGTCTCAAACCAGGCGGGAAAGACCCCCAAAGAGCACTCGAACACGATGACCGGAAGACCCCAAAGAACTCACCAACCGGCGGAGAAAACCCAAGCCAAAACACCGGAGAACGAAGGGGAACCATGCCCTTACCTTGCTCCTTCTCTCCCTCTCTTCTCCTCTCTCTCTCACCCAAACCCTAGGTGGAGATGGACATGGGCAAGGGGGAAACCATGGGAGAGGCTCTCTCTCTCACACACACAAGCCAAGTGGGGTGGAAATAATGAGCTCTCTCAACTCTCCCCATCAGCCACGACCTCTATTTATAGCCCCCAACCCATAATAGGACACGTGGCGCAATATGGAGAACACTGACTCGAAGAAACGACTTAGATTGATCGATCTATGAATTCACCGGACACGTCCGGTCGCTTCTGGCCTGGGCGCGACAAACTCCATCGGACACGTCCGGTCACCTGACCGTATAGCTGGAACCTGGCGCGCGACCCCTCCTGGAACCAGGCTCACGGGCCGTCCGGTGCCCCACCGGACGTGTCCGGTGGCCGGTTTGCTCACCAGCCCGGTGCACTGCTCTCTGGAATGCCTGTCTCCGGACAATCCGGCCACCCACCGGACACGTCCGATGGGCCTGTCTGGGGACAGGCCCACTGGTCAGTGGCTTCCCTCTCGCTCTCGCGTCCCTCGGATGCCCGGCTATTGTTTGGTTAGGATTTTTTTTGGCTTTTGGACTCGGATAGGCATAGGTTGGCTTTGGATAGGGTCGACACGACTTTTGGGCGGGAGTTTTTGTGCCTAAGGAGTTTGGGTGACTTGGTGGCTACGAAAATGACTCGGACACATCACAAAGCGCCTCGGATCCTTCCGGGCCCTTCCGGTGACTTCGACCCTACGCGAACTACCCCTCGGACACCTGGCACTGTCTCAATCGCTCACGAAGGTTCTAGACTCCGCTAGACTCAGAACAGAGGCGACGACTCGAGTGCTCAATGGGACCGACCTGCCAGAGGCTGAGACTCGCACCTGACGTGCTCGAGCCTCGGACATGCATGCAACCAAAATCATTAAGAGAAGTGCTAAGCAAATAAAGTCCTTAATGTGGTTTACGTGGCACCAAATGCTAAAACCCTAGACCCAGGAGTCCTAGGACTTACAATCTTCCCCTTTTTTGGCAATTTGGTGACAAGACTTGCAAAACAATCTCAAAGCGATACAAGTGCAAATATCTATGGCAGGGGGTTAGTTGCAATAGCCATCAATCCAAAATAGCCGAGTATTGAGCATGTTTAATCCTTAGCCAACTAGAGCACATCCCAAGCCAGCTCATCCAATCCTAAGCACATGCTAATCAATTTGGTGAGCAAATGGTCTATTAAAGAGCAAGTTACAACACAAGTGAATGTGATCTAGTCAATGAGCAAGATACACATGTGCGATGCATGACCATGGCGAATAGCAAGATACAACCCACTAAATGGGACAATGCATGAGCAAGATACAACCCTTTAGAAGGGACCAATCATGAACAAGATACATTGTGAGCTGGAATTTAGCACAAGTGAGGCATGATCTAGAGCAGGCAATAGCACAAGTCAAGCAGGCAATAGCAAATGCACGTAGACTTAATTCCTAGCTCTCCCTAGATCAATGCATGTTAATTGAAGTGCTCTTTGCTCTCATGCTCTCCCTCAACACATGCTCAAACTACAACTAGGCATATCATTCTCCATCACTCCCTAGCTAGTTATAAGCAATTGAGATTGTTTTTTGCAATTTTCCTCCCCCTTCTTGTAAGCAAAATGCAAAAAGATAATTAATCTGGCACTACTTTAGGCATGCACATGAGAAAGCGAACTTGTGAGCTTCACAATATATACCAACGCCAAACAAGACCAATAGTTCACCACAAGTCCTATCAATACTAGTGCACGGTCACATCATCGACTTAGTTAAAATTAAGCAATTTTCATGTGATGTTTACTAAATTTAAACCAAGCACAGGTACAGGTGAACCTATAGCCACAAGTTCCTAACAAGTCATTCTAGTGCAAGGGAGAATACTAGCTAACATCGCTATTGGTGCTATAGGATTACAAGTTCGGCAGTCAAGCTTCAAGAGATAGAAGTGTTTTGGTTGAGCAATCTTATTCTTTTTATTCAAAGCATTTGGCTTTTAGCCTTTTCAAAAACTTGCTGCTGTCCCGATTGGTTGGATACTTTCAGCTTATTCATTTTTATTTTTGCTCAACATTTTTGAAAGGTTCTCAATTGGCTATCCTGCTTCCCCCATTTACGAACGAGCATCGAGAGCACTGCCCGCACAACACCGCACTATTAGTGCCCCGCGATTTTTTATTACCGGTGTCACGGCCGTTGCGGAACGAACTCGGATCGCATGAGTGAGTGTGTTGCATGGTGACCAACCAAACATGCATTCACATTTCACTATTGTGGGCAACTATAAACTAGTGCCCTGTGATTTTTATTAGTGCCCCGCTGAATATGTATGTGCATGTAAGAAGGCAGTAGCAACTAGCCGGTGAAGCTTCGAAAGTTAGATGATGCATTCAAGCTAAAACAACCTGAACCAAGCTAAATTTTTTATGAAACTATCTGCTTTTTTTAGCAGAAAAATCCTGAACCAACATGAATTTTCTATGAAACTATCTGAACCAACATGAATTTCCCCCGGAACCTAACTGCTTCCTAACCTGAAATGTCCTGAACCAAATATGAATATCCTATGAAACTAGCTAAAAAATCCTGAGCCAACCTGAATTTTCTATTAAACTACATGAAACAACCTGAACCAAGTTGAATTTCCCATGGAGCTATATGCTTTTTTTAGCAGAAAAATCCTGAAGCAACATGAATTTTCTATGAAACTATCTGAACCAACCTGAATTTCACATGAACCTACCTTTTTTTTGTTTACCTGAACCAACATGAATTTCCTATGAAACTAACTGAAACATCCTGAACCATTATGAATTTCCTATGAAACTAGTTGAAACATCCTGAACAAATTTGAATTTTCTATTAAACTAGCTGAAACGGCCTGAACCAAACTGAATTTCCCATGAAGCTATCTGCTTTTTTACAAGAAAAATCCTGAACCAACATGAATTTTCAATGAAACTATCTGAACCAAACTAAACTTCACATGAACCTAACTATTTTTACCTGATAGTTTCATCACATGTACGTAAATTTCGCGACGATGCGAACCCGGTGTTGTTCAGGTGCGGCAGGGGTTCCTGGTGCTGCGTTCCCGCGCACACGGCGTATCTTCTAAGAGGTGTGCTGTAAGGCTTCGTTCAGGACGACTTCCTGACGATCGAGTGTGAGGTTACCATCTCCATGGAGTACATAACCATTAACCACCAGTATGAGCAAGTCGCCGGACTTGTCCGATGATCATGGGAAGCTCCTGCTAGAGGAGAAGCGTGTCGACGTGAGGTTCAGCGTTGGAGGGGAAATTCGAGGTGGAGCTCTATGGGCAGATGAAGGAGAGGACGGTGCAGTGCATCGCCATCGAAGACATGGAGCCCGACGTTTTCTGGGCCCTGCTCCGCTTCGTCTACACCGACTCGCTTCCTGACATGGATGATCTTGACCACTACGAATACTGCGATATGATCCAGCATCTGCTTGCCGCTGCTGACAGGTACGCCATGGACAAGCTCAAGATGATGTGCCAGAGCACTATCGCAAGCTATCTCGAAGCTGACAATGTAGCAAATGCGCTGGCTTTAGCCGAGCAGCATCTTGTTACTCTAGGAATTTCAACTTGGTTTAGGCTGTGCCTGTTAGTTTCAGCTAGGTTCATGTTGGTTTAGGTCATGCCTGTTAGTTTCATCTTGGTTAATGTTGGTTCACCTAGGTTTCATGTTGTGCCTGTTAGTTTCAGCTAGGTTCAGGTTGGTTCAGACTCCCTTAAGTTTCAGGGAAGCTCCATGTTGGTCAAAAGTTCATGTTGGTTCAGGTTAGATTCAACTTGTGTCAGATAGGTTCATGTTGGTTCAGGTTCGGTTCAACTTGTGTCAGATAGGTTCATATTAGTTCAGGTCGTGCATGTTAGGTTCAGCTTAGTTCAGGTTAGGTCCACATAGCTTCGCCTGTTAGTTTCAGCTAGGTTCAGGTTGGTTCAGACTTTCCCTTAAGTTTCAGGGAAGCTCTAGGTTCAGCTTGTCCTTGTTAGTTCCAAGTTGGTTCAGATTGTCCCTGTTAGTTTCAAGTTGGTTCAGCTTGTCCCTGTTAGTTCCAAGTTGGTTCAGATTGTTTCGCCCAAAAATTCATCTCGGTTCAACTTGTCTCTGTTAGGTTCAGGTTGGCTCAGTTTGTGTTAGCCAAAAAAATCATGTTGGTTCAGCTTGTCCCTGTTAATTCCAAGTTGGTTCAGATTGTTTCACCCAAAAATTCATCTCGGTTCAGCTTGTCTCGGTTAGGTTCAGGTTGGCTCAGTTTGTGTTAGCCAAAAAATTCATGTTGGTTCAACTTGTCCCTGTTAGTTTCAGGCAAGGTTCAGGTTGGTTCAGATTGTTTCGCCCAGAAATTCATCTTGGTCCAGCTTGTCTCGCTTAGGTTCATGTTGTTTCAGATTGGTTCAGAATGTTTCACCCAAAAAGTCATGTTGGTTCGGCTTGTCCCTGTTAGTTTCAAGTTGGATCGGATTGTTTCACCCAAAATTTCATCTCGGTTCAGCTTGTCTCAGTTAGGTTCAGGTTGCTTCAGCTTGTGTTAGCCAAAAAAACTCATGTTGGTTCGACTTGTCCCTGCTAGTTTCAGGCAAGGTTCAAGTTGGTTCAAATTGTTTCACCCAAAAATTCATCTTTGTTCAACTTGCCTCGCTTAGGTTCAGGTTGTTTCAGATTGGTTTAGAATGTTTCACCCAAAAATTTATGTTGGTTCAACTTGTCCCTGTTAGTTTCAGTTTAGGTTCAGGTTGGTTCGGATTGTTTCACCGAAAGATTCATCTTGGTTCAGCTTGCCTCGGTTAGGTTCAGGTTGGTTCAGATTGTATCCCCAAAAAGTCATCTTAGTTCAGCTTGTCTCGCTTAGGTTCAGATTGTTTCAGTTTATACAAGCAGATGAACTAACAAACAACAAAACATAAAGGTTTTGATGGGCGCGGACGCGGGGTCCCGATCTTCCGGTGAGAGACAAAGATGATAACTCGGTAGGTGTCACGGAGACTTAAACGATCCGGCTTCCAACCCCGCAAAGGAACTGGAAATCCCGGCGATCGCTAAACCACCACGACGATTGTTATCGACCGAACCAGAGGCACGATCGACCTGTCCACGAAGGACGGTTCCTGCAAGCAACCGAAGAACGAGCAAGAACACAAGATAAGCAATCTGAATTGTGAATATATATTAAGGATAACGGGGTTCAGAATCTTGGTCCTGTTGGTCTAGCCGACACAAGAAGAACAAGGCGAAATCTCATACAACCGTAACGAAATCAACTAAACAAAACCCAACTAAAACGTAGCACGGCGTGGGGCTTATATAGGGCGGCGGCCAGAGGAACGGCGCTCAAACAGGTGCCCACACGTACTCAACCCTAACTCTAGGGGTACACGGGCTTTGGGCCCAAAAATACGGCGACGCAGCGCCGGAAAGTTTCTGTCCGTCAGATTTTTCTCGCGATTCCTGTTGACTCGGATTGAATTTGAGGGCGTGGTTGGATCCGTTGGAAAGCTTATCTCGATAGCTTTCCATAGAGTCTTTATTTGCCTCATTTGGACGTCGTATGTGATCTGGACGTCCGTTTGAAGGTGCGCTGGTCCTGGAAGTCCGAACCGGACCCGGCAGCGAGTTCGACGTCTTCTCGTCTTGGGCAACCGCGTCAATGATGTCCTCATCAGGTTTAATTGAATTTTCAGGAGGATTAAACAAAAAAGTCATGATAAAAACGTCAACATGAGGTTTAATTGAATTTTTGAGGACCCTATAAAATTGACATAGAGTTTAGGGACTAAACAACAAAGTAGCCTTCTTCCTCAAAAATCCCCAAACCTTCTCTCTTTTCTGTGGGGCTGTGCTAGCTCAGTAGCTCTTCATTCCCAACAATTGAGAGAGAGAGAGAGAGAGAGAGCTGGGAGCAGCAGCGCGCCGGCCGAGGGATGGCGCAGGTGGTCGGCGCCGTTCATATGCGGCGATGGCGCAGCCTTCATCGTGGTGGTCATGAGCTGTACCAGCCACTGGCTGCCTGTAGGATGGCTGTTTGGTTTGTGCCTAAGCTTCCATAAGTTAACCTTAGGCATGCCACAGTTTTTATAGTTGGTGTTTGATTGATGACATAGTTATGGTCTGCCACACTTTTTTTAGCCATATGGTCCACATGTCATAGACTCAATTTTTTTTTGCCAACTTTGCCACAAGTGTGGCCTTGAATTTCTTAACCCCAAAAGTGTGGCTTGCCATACTTGCTTCATGTCAGTTGTGGCAAACTATGGTATCAATCCAAACAGCCCCGATCGATCATCTCTCCGATGGCATACTGAAGCTGAGGACTGGAGGAGGCGCATGTGTGGCGGCGGACTGGAGCGCAAGAGACGGCGGCGAGCGCGAGGCACTGGTGGGGGACGCGTTCACGAGCTCCTCCAAGAATTTTGTCCTACCCTCATCCTTTAGGAACGATGCGGATGGACATCCGTTTTCTAAATTTCTCATTCAAGATTATGCAATGAACAAGAATAATAAATGAAATAAGCATGTGGCTCTAGATTACCTAGCATAGGTGTAAAGCAACATTTTAGTAGGTGCATTGATTAAGCTTCATATGAGTAAGTGATCAGTTTCCAAACACTAGCTCACAAGAACAAGTAATAAAGCTATTGGAACAACTTGAGAAGCGGGTATAAAGAACAAAGCTCAACTATCACACACTCATATGCATAGGTGTTGTAATGGGACCTCTCCCGTAGTCCAGTCTAGATGATCAAATTGCATTTGACTTATCAAGCACATTCAGTACATTGCGCAATTTGCAAAATCTATTCTCATCTAGTGGTTTTGTAAAGATGTCGGCAAGCTGGTCATTGGTTCACACATACTTAAGCACAATGTCACCCTTTTGAATGTGGTCTCTTAGGAAATGGTGGCGGATGTCAATTGTGCTTGGTACATGAATGTTTGACCGGATTGCACGTAATTTTTACCGCTCTCTCATTATCACACAGCAAGGGAATGTGGTCAAGTTTTATACCATAGTCACATAGAGATTGTGTGAGAGAAAGCAATTGAGCACATGTGTTTAACAGCTTCTAAATGCATTTCTCTAGGAGCAGCTTAGAATCTAGCGCACATGCATACACTACGCATTATATCAGACCTAGAAGCAATCAAGTACAGTAAGGCACCAATCATTGAGCGATAGAGCTTAGAGTCAACATGAGTACCTTGAGTGTCGAGGTCAAGGTGCCCATTAGATGTAGGAGTTCTGATGGGCTTACAATCTTGCAACTTGAATCACTTGAGCAAGTCGGTGAAGTACCTTTCCTGAGAGACAAAAGTGCCCGTGCACAGCTGCCTGATTCGAAGCCCAAGAACGAAACTGAGCTCCTCCAACATCGATATCTCGAACTCCTGAGCAATCTGCTGATGCTGGAGGTAGAACTGACTCAGAGCTGAAGCCGTGCTGAGGTCAAGCTCCCCCTGAGTCAAGTGCCTGTGGTGCTACTGTCTCCTCCTATTGTGAAGCTGCCTCTGGTGTTGATTACGTAGTTGTGCTGTCCTCTGCTGGAGCGAGAGCTGAAGCTGACCCAGAGGTGGAGCTACTGAACTAAGGTGTAACTCCCCCTGAGTCAACCGCTCGGTCAGGTGTCGGTGGAGGAACTGATACTGGCTCATCCTCAAGCTCGGCCACCACGAATCCGACATCTCCGACTACCATCAGCTGCTCTGCACGGTCAACTGCTCATCTCCCACGTCATTAGGATTGACGTGCTGCCCGTGAGTCCCATTGCCCTTGACCATCGATCAACAGAAATCCAGAACTCAATCCCTGCTCACTGTTGTCATCACAAGTGACTCCTGCTGGGAAGTTCATATCTTCCCCCGTGAGGTGGCCATCCGGTGACTCGCCTGCTGTGATCTGTGATATTGAAAACCATTGGCGCCGTCCACTCCAGTGGTTCACCTACCTTAAAGGAGAAATCACTTGCGTGACTCAGGGACCCAAGTCCCCGAGGGTTAGTCTTAGCAGTTCCAAAAGCATCATTTAAGGATTTCTTGACCCATACTCGTGTACGGTGTTCGTTCTCTCGTGCATGCCTCACAAACCTAGCGGTTATCCTACCTTGCCCATCCCTTTTGAGCAGGTAGTTCCCATCTACTTCTATGTGGTTTCTAGGTAGGTTGGGGTTGGGTCTAGTCCACGTGAAGAGTCTAGGCTGAGTCCTAGGTGGTGCTCTGGGTGGTGGTCTCCTACCCTCAAATCCCCTAGGTGTCCCGTACCCACGTGGCTCAAAGTGAGGTCTAGCAGGCCTGTAGTTCCTATCCTGGCCATACCCATTCCAACCATTCCACCTGCCTGTCATAGCTAGGTATCTACCCCAAGAATCACCCTTACTAGTATCCCATGTGTTTGGTCTATAGTTCACTATGGGTCTAGTGTTCCAAGTTCTAGCCCTAGGGTTCTCCCATTGCCCAATCCTATTCCAAGCCCTAGGCTGCCAGTTGTTGGGTGATTGTGTTCTAAGACGAGGGTTTCTGGTGTATTGCCACGAGTGGTAGTAAGTGCTCCCCCTAGGTGTAGCACGAGAGGTATCGGCACCATTGGTAGATGCATGAGAACCAGGACCCTTTCCCTTTCTCCCCTTGGGCTTCTTCTTGGGGTTGAACCCCAATCCGCCCTTATGGAGATAGGTCGCTAGTCCTTGAGTATCTTATCCAAGGCCAAAATCCCCTCGTAACTCCTTACTTCAAACTTAGCTAGCTTAGCTCTCAACTTAGCATTTTTACTCACTAGTTCCTCAAGCTTATCTAATTTTGCTCTCAGCTCACAGCTTTCCCTCACAAGCTCCCCATTTTCTATTATCAATTCTCTTGCCGCCAATGCACCCTTGCAATGGTCGGGATCACACAAGCCACTACTACCTCTAGAGCAATTTGAAGAAGAAGCAATCATAACTGGAACATTAGAGTAAGCAATTGAACTTGAAGGTACATGCATAAGCAAGCTCTCAACAGGAGCAACAGATTTTTGCTTGTCACTAGTACTAGGTACAGCAGGCAATGGTGCAGGTAAAGGAGCATGTGAATCATGAGCATTAGCACAAAGGACAGTATAAATGCTAGAAACAGCTGGCTAAGGTACAAGCAAAGCACTACTAGCTGCAACAGGCAAAGCACTGCTAGCTGAAGGAATCATATCAAGCACAGGAGCATTACTATTAGCATGTGTGAGCAGAGTAACAAGTGGTGTGCTATTAGCAGAAGCTGGCAATTCAGAACTAGCAGACAAAAAGATCACAAGTCATTGCATCTAGTGCAGTGGGTGCAGCAGGTGTGTCAAGATCTGGTGTATCAAGCACGGATAAGTCATTATCATCATAAGCATTGGTAGGCAAGGCATTCATAGCATTTATGGAATTTAGTAGATCAATTTCAGCCTGAAGCAGGTTATTATTATCACCAAGGACTTCATGATCTTTTCTAAGCAACATATGATCTTTTCTAAGTCTTTCATGGTTGTCCTTAAGCAATGCATAGTCATTTTCAACCTTATCAAGTTCAGAAGTCAAGGTATCATGGGTTCTTCTAAAATCATCATTCTCTGATTCTAGATATTCATTATACTGAAGTACGCTCTTGTGTTCTTTGCCCATTTCAGCATGTTTTTCTTCAAGCTTAACATACTTAGCTCCTAGTTGTTGGATTCCATCATTAGCTTAAATGACTATGTTCCACGCGTACTCAAAGGATTCAGGTGACCCTATTTCAAATGGCAAAGAGCTACAATCAGAAGAAGTAGAAACACTTACCTCATCATCCGTGGACTTAGAGGAGTGTGCCATCAGGCACCGCAGTGGAAGAACTGGCTCAGGTCTGAACTCGATGTTGGATTCCCATCCGTCATCGTCAGAGGTAGTCGCCAGGCACGTGTGAGGAAGTACAGGTGGTGGTGGCACCGACTCAGGCAGTGTGAGACCGATCAGCGCCTTCTGCTTCCCTTTGGTCTTCTCCTTGGCTCCACCACTACTTGAAGAAGAGGAGGAAGACTTGCTACTTGTACTGTTGTCGGTATCCCACTTGCCAACGAAAGCTTGCTTCTTGCCGCTCTTGTCGGTGCGGCGGAAGCCAGACTTGTACCTTCCAGTCTTGTTCTTAGACTTGTTCTTGTCCTCGTCGTTGCTTGACTTGTCCTTTCCCTTGGACTTGTTCTTCTTCTTGCTTAGGCATATTGAGGCAATGTGGCCCCACTCATTGCATTTATAGCAGCGAATAGCAGCAAGAGCTTTCTTATCCTTGAACTTTCTAGAGCTGAGTCTGTCGACCTTCTTGTCAATGCGCTTCACCATGAGTACCATGTTCTCTATGGTCTTGATCACCCTGGGGCTTACTTGCTCGCCCTCAGAGCTGGACTTGTTGGAGTTTGTCTTGCCGCTTGGCTTGGACGTCTTTGCCTTGAGAGCGATGGCCTTCTCCTTGGCCTGTAGAGGTTCTTCATCCTCACTCTCATTCACGAGCATCTTATGGGCACAAATTTACCCAAGCAGTTGTGTAGGAGTCATTGTCTTGATCTTAGGGATCCTGGAAGTGAAGACGATGAAGTCTCTGTACCCTTTCATTGGAAGTACCTGCATCATCTTCCTACAGACATCTAGGTCAGTGATGGGCTGATGGCATACCCGAGCCCCTTGAGCTCGTTCACCATTGGATTAAGACGAGTGTACATTGCATTCGCATCTTCGCTAGGGAGCATCTTAAATTTTTCTAAGCGCCTCCTTAGCACTACAATTTTCTCCTCCTTTATCGCATCCATACCCTCATGGATTTCTACCAGAGTTTTCCATGTATCATGTGCAGTGGGAAGATTACTAATCCTCTCAAAGGCATCCACCCCCAAACCAGAAAACAATGCATTTTTAGCCTTAGCGTCTAGGTCAAGTTATGATTTGAACGGCAGTGGGACCTGTTTCCTTGTCTACTTCAAATCCTAGAGGAGACTACCATAGCCTAAACCTGTCAACCTAGAGATTGAATGTATGCATTTATTTTTGTTTTCTAGTGACCAAAGTGAGTGCCAGTAAACAGAGGGATCCTATTCCCGGCGACACTACCCCCATCGGCCATTTTGACTCTATGCGGTTAAGCAATAACAGACACATCGTGCCTCTGATACCACTTGAAAGGATCCAAGGCCGCGAGGAGGGGGGTGAAGCAGACTACTTAACAATTTTAACCTCCTAATATTTTTGTTCCTTTTTGATTTAGTCAAATTAAGTTATCTAACCCTAAGTTGAAACCCTTTGACAATCTAGTCGAGCAAGAGCTAAACACACAAGCAGAATGAAACAAGACTATCCTAATAGCCGAAGCGATCACTAGTGCAATAGCCGAAGCAAATTAATGCGGAAAGTAGTGCAAAAACGTAAAGGAGGCTCACCGATTTTTAACGTGGTTCGGTGCAACGCAACTACTCCACGATGCGGAATCTCCCCAAAGAGAGACCGGGACTCTCTCGTCCCGTGTCCGCAAATCCACTCGGTAAGCTTTTAGGGCATAAGCCCAAGGCTCGCTTATGACCCGTACACCAAGGCCGGAATCCACCACAAGTCGGTGGCTTTTCCGACACCCCGGCACCACGTAGTGGCACCGACCATCGCAAAGAAGGTATTTGTACAAGTGACGCCGACGGAGTCTTCGACTTGACGCGGAGTCGACGGAGACTTGGTCACTTGGCGGCGACTCGGCAACTTGGACGACGTCCCGGCGCCCCAGAGTTGAAGTCATGCACAGCTTCCCTCGGACTTCTGCTCTGGCGAAGTGGAAGCACCTGGTCACGAGCCGGGTGACCTTACCCGAGGCAAGGGTTTCTTTGGTGAAGTTGTTTGCTTGGTGAAGACGTAGGGCATGACGAATGCTTGGACCGAGGAAGCTCGGGGACAGCGCGGAGGAGTCTCAAACCCGATGGGAAACACCCCCAAAGAGCACTCGAACACGATGACCGGAAGACCCTAAAGAACTCACCAACCCGCGGAGAAAACCCAAGCCAAAACACCGGAGAACAGAGGGGAACCCATGACCTTACCTTGCTCCTTCTCTCCCTCTCTTCTCCTCTCTCTCTCACCCTACACTACAAGAATTCAGATTGTTTTCATCAGCCAAAAATATTTACATCAGCTTCCATAGAGCGGATGTAAATACGAGCCTATTTACATCAGTTTCTTCAGGCTGATGTAAATAAGGCTATTTACGTCAGCCAGGCTCAGGCTGATGTAAATACACCAAGCAGACCTTCGGTGTGTTTTGAAAACAATCTGGATTCTTGTAGTGCTAACCCTAGGTGGAGATGGACATGGGCAAGGGGGGCCCATGGGAGAAGCTCTCTCTCTCACACACACAAGCCAAGTGGGGTGGAAATAATGAGCTCTCTCAACTCTCCCCATCGGCCACGACCTCTATTTATAGCCCCCAACCCGTAACAGGACACGTGGCACAATCTGGAGAAGACAAACTCGAAGAAACGACTCAGATTGAACGTTCTATGAATTCACCAAACGTGTTCGGACCTCATCGGACGCGTCCGGTCGCTTCCGGCCTGGGCGCGACAAACTCCACCGGACGTGTCCGGAGGTCCACCGGATGCGTCCGGTCACCTGACCGTACAGCTAGAACCTGGCGCGCGACCCCTCCTGGAACCGGGCTCATCAGACTGTCCGGTGGCCGGTTTGCTCACCAGCCAAGTGCACTGCTCTATGGAATGCCTTGGATGCCCGGCTATCGTTCGGTTAGGCTTTTTGTCGGCTTTTGGACTTGGATAGGCACAGGTTGGCTTCGGATAGGGTCGACACGACTTTTGGGAGGGATTTTTTGTGCCTAAGGAGTTTGAGTGACTTGGTGGCTACGAAAACGACTCGGATACGTCACAAAGCACCTCGGATCCTTCCGGGCCCTTCCGGTGACTTCAACCCTACGCGAACTACCCCTCGGACACCTGGCACTCTCTCGATCGCTCACGAAGGTTCTAGACTCCGATAGACTCATAACAGAGGCGACGACTCGAGTGCTCAATGGGACCGACCTGCCAGGGGCTGAGACTCGCACCTGATGTGCTCGAGCCTCGGACACGCACGCAACCAAAATCATTAAGAGAAGTGCTAAGCAAATAAAGTCCTTAATGTGGTTGACGTGGCACCAAATGCCAAAACCCTATACTAGGAGTCCTAGGACTTACACCCATGGAAGACCTTAGTCCATTCCCCACCTCACCTAGATAGTATTTAAGTCCCTGCTACAGTGCTGGTCGACCAGACACTCCCCCAAACCAAACCCTAGCCGCCACCTTGGAGAAGCACTCCCTCCCCGACGTTCTTTAAGGTATTGCTCTCTTCTTGTAGATCAAATCGTAGTTTAGAGGTCACCAACGTGTAGAGCTCGTCGAGACGGTCATTTTGGGTATAGATATCGCTAGTTTTGGTGGAGAAATGCCCTTGGAATTCGCAACCCTAGCGTCCCGATTTGAGGTGACCCGGCAATCATCAGCATTCGTGCCGTCGGCGCCAAAACCAGGGCGAATCCGCCGCCGCCGTCAGCCTGTTGCCTCCCCGAGTGCAGCGCCACAGACCCCACGCCAGCCAACCAGCGCCGCCATGCACCCGCCTGCCTCCCCGCTGACGCCCGCTCGCGCGCGCGTNAGCTCCCGCTAAGAGAGGCTGAGGAATTTCGCGAGCAAGCCGCGAGGGGGCACGTCGCGGAAGAACGGTCCAAGGAGCTGACCGAGCAGCTCAAGGTGACCGAGAAGCGCCTCAGTCAGAGGGTAAGTCTGACCGAGGACTTGCGCGCTCTGACCGAGGAAGTCGAAGCCCTCCGGGCAGAAGTCAGGCGTAGCCAAGCCAGCGAACAGGCCAAGACCGAAGATGTCGAAGCCATCCGGGCAGAGGCCGCGGAACAGCACCCCGCTGGCACGCCCGCGCGCTGCCGCCTCGCCTCCCGAGCGTACCCCGCCTACCGAGCCGCTCCCACTGACGAGCGGGTCCCGCGCGGGTGAACCCCGCCCGTTAGTCGCACCCTGCCGCCCGCCGCCAGTGCTGCTCCCAGCAGCGTGCCCCCCCCCCCTAGTGGGCCGGTCCGTGAAGAGAGAAGAGGAGGGGAGTGGGCCGATTTTTGGGGGTTTGGCCCATTTGGGGTCGAATTCCCTTTTTAATTTTGTAGAATTTACAGATGTCGGTTGAACTTCGTAGAATTGTTTAAAATTAACTGTAGATCCGTTTGTGTTGATTCCAGAGCCATTAGGATTGTATTTTCACCAAGAATTTTTCTGTATGTACTATTTTACATGATCTGAGATGTGGTGTACTGCTTTATTTATTTATTTGTTGCATGTGAACCGGTTGTGCGTAGACCCCGGGTATTGTTGTTGCTGGTGTGGTGTTGAGAGGATCTGGAGGCGGTCGTCGACCCGTAGGGCGAAGAGTTCTTCGAAGGCAAGTCTAGTTTATTGTGGTCATATCGTTTAACCTATGTTTTACGAACTCCATTTAAAGGTGACATGTTCATTTGATTATAAGGTGGGATATGGACCTTTAAGCGGGGGGATTCACTTTGCTGTTATTGTTATCACCATGCATATCATTTAGATTTCAGCGTGTGTGCCTATCCGTACTGGTAATCTACTGGTACGTTGTAGCCCTTTAATTGATTAAACCGCTTGTACTTTCCTAGCCTATCTTTTGATTAGTTGTAGGTTCACTTATAAAATTAATGTTTTACTAGCTGTCCTGAGGCGATGCCTCGAGATGGTGCCTTGAAACCTAAACAACTAAAATATGGCTCAACTGGCTAGGGGAGGCTGGAATGGTGGTTTCTAGGTTGGTGGTGGGAATGGAGGTCTCCCTTATCTAAGGACTCATGCTTGTGTACTACTAGACCAAACCAAACATGTGCAACCACTGGCGCCTTAGGCCCCGTGCCGAGGGTCCTGACCCAGTAACCCATGGGACCTACTAACCGCCTTCTCGCAGGCTATTCGGTTACGCCTTCGTGCTTTTGCTTTAGGGTGAGGCTCGCTACCTTGCCCGACAAGTAGGTACGAACCTGAGACCGAATGGCTTAAAAGGGGAAAGCCCCGGGGTGGTATCTAGAAGTAGTAGGGCCCCTACCATGGAGGATACCGGACGGGCCGGGGAAACCTAAAGACGGGGTTGGTGAAGTGATAGGCGAAGTGGGTGAACATTCTTTGTACCGTCTCTTCCCTGGGATTGAGATGGGACTAGTGGGTAAAGTGTACACACTCTGCAGAGTTAAAACTATCATGGCAGCTATGTCCACAGTTATGGACGGGTGAGAGGTTTGAACATATAGTCCCACCAATTTCTAATTAATTAATTTGATTAGAGGGTAGGGGGGTTGGCTTGGTGGTGTACCACCTTCTCCAGCCATGTGCTCATTATACAAGAACCATGGATATTTTGTTCAGGGGCCGAGCCAGGCCAGAAGATCTGAAGGTGGGCTAGCTAGGTGTCCTAGCTGGGCGCTGGACTTCTCCGCATGCGTTGTTTATTATTTCCGCTAGTCTGAACTATGTTATTTATGTGATTTGGATTTCTGTAATGATTAAACGGGTATGCCCGTTCAATAATGTAAGACGAATATTGTCACTGCTAAACTCTACTTTTGAATAGTTAATTATGCATACGTTGATGTTCATTTTTGTCCATCATGAGATACTATCCCTGCGTGGTATTCGATCATGGTGTGGATTCCCTGTGGAAACATAGGGGTCACAACAGGCTCGCTCCTGCGGCGAGGGCAAGGTAGAGGAGATGTGGCGGCGGCGCTAAGGGCGGCGGTGCTCCAGTGAGGTGGGGCTCCGGCAGGCGGTGCTCCGGCGAGCTGGGCAGGCGGCACTGGCAACAGGGGGCGGTGGCGAGCTGGGTCCACGGCGGCGGCGGCTCGGTCTGGGCGAGAAGAGGCGCGGGGCGGCGACGGCACTCCGGTGGATTGCGGCGCCGGTGGCGGCTATTTGTTTGACCAAGAATGATATGTATCATGCCAAGACTAAGCACATTGATATCAAGTACCACTTTATCCGCGATGTTGTTGCTGAAGGCAAGATTGTTGTGGGAAAGATAAATACTGATGAGAATCCTGCAGACATGCTTACAAAATCATTATCTAATACCAAGTTTAAGCATTGTCTTGACTTGGTTGGTATTCGCGGAGCTTAATGCCCTTCAGGGATTTTGGGAGAACATTTTCATGGATTTAGAGTCAATGGGAGATTTGTTAGGTTATGCCTCCAAATATTAGTTTTTACTAATGTACCCATGGGCATGCCTATATAAAGGCCCCCTTGTACCCTGTACATCTTGCACCATTATAGTGATTGTTTTCCCCGTGGTTTTTTTCCTCTCCACCTTGGAGGGGTTTTTTCCACGTTAAATCCTGTGTTTATGCCTTCTATTCCCAACACATTCGTTTTATTAAAAAAATTATGTAAATATTATTTAGTTGGCTGTGATTTGTTTTATAATTAAACGTATCTTAAGCATGACTTATATTTTTTATTTTTACACTATATTTTTTTAATAAAACGAATGGTAAAAGATGTGTTCAAAAGTCAAAGGAGTCGAAAAACGGAGATAGTAGTAATCGGTAAACCCTCCCCATTTGAGAGAGAGAAAGAGAGATTAGCTAGCTCGATCTGGCAAACCCACCTCTCCGAGAGAGAGAGAGAGAGATATATTAGCTAGCTCGATCTGGCAACCCCACCTCTCCAACGGCGATGCGACTAGTGGACACAGCACACATGCAATGCAACACGAAGGCTGCAACTTCATGTACCATGTACATATCCTGATAGGTATAAAATCAGATAAATCCTCCTAGACGATCTTAGCATTTTTTTAATTACCAAAGCATCTCCACATGTTCTTAGCAAGACAATAGCGCTACCATTGTGCCAAGTGCCAACCCAAATGCATGTGCAACATCTGCCTTTAGTTTTTCTAGATCAACTTGCTACGTGGCTGGTATGTGGTTTTAGGAAAGCTTAGATGATTGAGCGTCTTTTTACTTTCAGTCAAAGAGTCTCTTTAATTTATACCCTCTCCGTTTTTTTACATCTTTGATTTTTTGACATGTCTTTCATCATTCATCTTATTCAAAAAACTATGTAAATATCATTTATTTGTTGTGATTTGTTGACTTAATTTTTTTGCATGTTTGAACTAAATTTTTTAATAATACGAACGGTAAAAGACGTGTCTAAAAGTTAAAGACGTCAAACAAAAAAGGTGGGAGTAATATTTAGGTGGCCCGTGAATTCAAATCCTTTGCTGCAAAGAACTACTTGTTTCCTCAACTCTTCGTGTCCCTAATTGGAACTTTATGGTTTGTTTCGGTGGAACAAAGTTAGGATTAGAGGATATGTTTTTCCTTTATAGCTCCCAGATGTTTTTCCCAATAAACTTTAAACTTTTACCATGAATTGATATAGAAGTCACACAACTGTTGGCTCTAAAATCATCCAAAAACGATTTTCTTGATTTTCTTCCAATGTAAACAAGAGAGAATTTCCTGTATTCCACTGAAAAAGTTTACAATTCCAAGTTTACCACTCGAAATTCTCGCTTTCCTTACATGCCACTGGTTTAAGTTTTCTCTTCCCTCAATGATACTGCCATTAAGTTAGTTAGTTTTAGCCCTTTAAAAAGTTCATTAATGTCTAAAATGTCCCTTCGGTTTAAAACTTAGAAAATCATATCTACTTCATTTTAACTCCAAATTGAGTAAATCAAATTTTAAAATTTATGTAAAATCATGCTCTACATGCTATTTAAATATTTGTAACATTTGGTACAATCAGCTTTTGTTCTCCTTTTTCATGAGTCATGGTAGCTTTGATAAATTTTTTAAAAAAATTTACATCAGAAAGTTTAATTTTTTACTTTCAAATCTTGTTATACATAATTTTATGAATCTGAACAAATTTTTATAATGTTTTTATGAATTTATACTATTGTTATGAATTTTTCTATTTTGTAACGTATTAAAAAGGCAGGGGCATAATGGTCATTTTGTAACTCCGTGCTTGAGTGACACTAAGAGGAAAAAGAACATAAACCGGTGGCATTTAAATGAAGAGAAAATTTTTTAATGATAGATAGAGAATTTAAAACTTTTTTAATGGCATACAGAGAAATCTCTTATCCAGGGGCGGATCTACAGTGTCTTATCGGGGTCAGCCGACCCCGATAAAATTTGTAAAATCCTTTCTAAAATACTAGCATAGCTGATAAAAATCTCTATCATTTAAGGAAGCTGACCCCGACGACCCCGATGATATTTTAGTCTAGATTCGCCCCTGCTCTTATCCCACGAACTTTCTCATTCCTTCCTTTGCTTTTCTATTTGATTCTCAGCTGTACGAGTCTTCGTTCATTGTTCTGTCCAAGGGAGTTCTAGATAAACTGCTGCGTAACCCATTTTGCCTTGAAGCTGCAAAAGGAGATGACCGGAGTCACGAAAATTTGTCGCCGGAGAGTTCAAAGGAGTTTATCGATTTTCCTCAGTTTCTTATCGTCCTTCTCTCTTTTCTTCTTCTACTTGTATTCCTGTTTATCTTGAGCATGTTCTGGAACCCCAAGCCATCGTCGTGGGTTGTCATCGGAGAGTCGCGCCGCCACGTCGCCGCTGTGGACGTGGTTGCTGGATCGGTTGTACGAGCTGCCAAGCAGAGGCTCTCGATGTTGGTTGTGCGGCCCAAGCGGTAGGGCAAGCCCAGGTGGTGGTGTAGCTCAGGAGACGGAGCAGGCCTGCGTGGGGCGCGGCTGGCCAAGCGGGTCGGTGCTTTCGAGTGTCCCAAGAAGGAGCGAGCCGGCAGGTGGAAGAGAGAGGAGAGAGGAGGGAAAGGAGAAGCAGGTTTTGGGTGGGCCGAGGCGCGACTAGACCAATCAGGCCGGTGCAACTCGAAGCGGCCAGGCGGCCATTTCCATTGTATTTTTCCTATTACATGAAATAAATTTTGGAAGGCGCGGACTAGGGGTCGGACGTCCGACGCGCGAGCGCTGCCCCGGCCCAGTTCCAGCCCAGTTCCAGCGTGCAAAAGCATCGACGAACATTCCCCCACCGAAACAACTCGACGCCCCGCCGGAACAACGAGCTCCCGCTATTGTTTCGCCCTCATTTCCCCAGATCGAAGCCACCGGAATCGTTTTCGCGACTTCCACCGCCGCCATGGCTGTGCGCGGAAGCTCTACCTTCCGCCCCAGCTCCCTATCGTTGCTCCCAACCTCCTACCCCCTATCATAACAACCAACCATGCGCAAAGCCTTGCTAGAACAAAAAATCAGGCGATGCAAATAAAAATCATTTTTACGGCTGCACACCACCACTTTAAAAAAATTGTTTAAAAACCAAATTCTCATAAATGCACAAGAACAAACGAATTGTTTCAATAAGAATCGAACTGTTTCAACAGAAAGAAATCAATCGTTGCATTATGTTAGAACCAACTGTTGTACGGGAACAATTAGTTTTTGTTGCAATATGCAATAAACAACCCCTACAACAAAAAATGGTCCTGCCCAATCTACTGAAAACAATTGTAACAATTGATTTGTGCTGCTGAAACAATTTGGGATACCTACTGAAACAATTTACTTGACCTATTGAAACAATTGAACAGAATTAATGAAACAATTTAAACTGAACTAATGAAACACTGGAGATGAATTGTTGAAACAAATGAATTGAACTACTGAAACAATTGGAATGACCCAGAACAATTTTTGAGATATCTATCAAAACAATTCAATTGACCTGTTAAAACATTTGAACAGAGGCAGTGAAACAAAACAACTGAACTAGTGAAACAGTTGAGATGACTTGTTGGAACAAGTGAACTGAACTAGTGAAAATAGGTGAAGATGACTTGTTGGAACAATTGAACTGAATTAATGAAATAGTGGATATGACTTGTTGGAACAATTGAACCGAACTAGTGAAACAATTAGAATGAACCACTAAAACAATTGAACTGACTAGTGAAACAACTGAAATGAACTACTGAAACAAATAGGTTGACATAGTGAAACAATACAAATGACC
>SPJY01023950.1:620324-685860 GCA_005191435.1 Raddia distichophylla
TGAAACAATTGAACTGAACCAGTGAAGCAATTCGAATGAACTACGAAAACTAACTACTGATCCTAAATCTCTTCCCCATCTCTTCCTCCCTCCATGTCTTCTCTTCTCCCCTTCTTCTAATTTCTCTGGACATGGCATCACAACTGCAATAATCAAATTTCCCATCAAATTGTTTTCAAATAATGAAACACCACAACTAAAACAACGAGCAACACCTACCCAAAACAATGAAGAGGAAGCACTGAAGTAAATTAAAATCGACTACTGAAACAGCGAGCAACACCTACCAAAAAAATGAAAGAGCAAGCATCTTCTCCCTCCCAAAATACGAGCCATTTCCTCCTAAATCCTAACATCTCACCTTAGATCTTGCTGTTTCCTCCCTAGATCCGGTGACTTCTTCTCTAGATCTGTTGGTCCAACCATGTCCATTACCCAAGGAGATGAGGGGATGGGAGATTGGGAGGAGGAGATAAGTATGAGAGAGAGGAAGGGATGGAAAGAGGAAGGGAGGCGCAGCTCTGGCCAGCGGCGGTGATCGCCGGCATCGACAAGGGCGGCTGCGCAGCTGCAGCAAGCGACGGCGGTCGCCGGCGTCGACGAACGCAGCTGCGAAGCTGTAATATAGGAGGATGCGAGTGAGGAATGAGAAATGAGGGGAAGGGGATAAGGAGCACGCCACGCGCACCTCTCCACATGGGCCACGGCCCATCAGAGCGTCCGACACTGTCGGACGTATGGACAGGAGCATTATCGTATTTTATATCAACTTTAGTATTTAATATGAATTTCTAATATTTTCTTTTAATCTAAGCCGCATAGATCTTTTATTTTTATTTCTTTGATTAATCTATCCGTTATAATTTGGTCCCACAGTTGATTGAACGGATAAAATAACCATATTATATCATCTTTAGTATTTAATCCGAATTTATAATATTATTCTTTTAATCTAAGCCGTTATAATCTGGCCCCACAAAATCAACGGCATAGATCTTTTATTTTTTTTTATTTATGTGAAAATTTCTTTGATTGATCTTGACCATTATAATTTGGTCCCACCGTTGATTGAACGGCTGAAATAATTTGGATGATGTGGACGAACGTGGTGGTTTTTTTTCCCCTCCTTTATATATATAATAGATCTCAGACATTTTAGTGAAGATGGCTAAAGACGCATGTACCCCTATTTAGTTTTGGCTGAAAGGTTTGTAATTAATGTGCAATTAGTGCTAGAGATGCCGTATTAGCGTTTTTTTCCCATAAAAAATAGCGCGCACATTTGAACGCCAAAATTTCAGATTACAGCCGGCAAAATTTCAGATTACAACGCCTTAATTACATATTCCTGGCACCAAAATTGACATATTAGTTAGGCCAAATATCTGTGGCGCAAAACATACATGTTCCAGGCGCCAAAATTAATTACAGAGCCTAAAATACATATCCCTGGCGCCCAAATTTCTGATTACAAAGCCTAAAAATCTGATTACAGAGCCTAAAACACAGAATCCTAGCGCCAATTTTACAGATCACAGAGCCTATAAGATCACAGATCACAGAGCGAGGAGGGGATATTTTCGCTGCTTGCGGTGGGAGGCGATGGGGGAGGAGGGAATATTTTACTCTGCATGCGGTGGCCGATGGGGACTGGAGAGAATGCCTCTTTAATTGAAGTGGTGTGGATAGTGGTGTACACTCTAAAACTGCAGTTATTTTGGGACAAATTTTAAACGCTAAAACTGCAGTTATTTTGGGACGGAGGGAGTAGCTGCCGCTTCTTGCATGCTTTTGCCACAGTACAAAAATCGCTTCTTCATACCAAAAATATACGAAGATTATAAGGCGTAAATGCACAATTGGATCGCAAATTAAACGAACGCATATGTTCGCTGAGTAAAGGGAGCGTAACTCCTAAATATTACTACCTCTGTTTTTTTATTTGACGCCTTTGACTTTTCGATACGTCTTTGACCATTCATCTTATTCAAATTATTTTTGTAAATATAATTTATTTTGTAGTGATTTGTTTTATCAATAGAGGTACTTTAAATATGTCATATTATTCTACATCTTTGCACTAAATTTTTGAATAAGACGAATGGTCAAAGACGTGCCAAAAAGTTAAAGGCGTCAAATAAAAAAATGGAGGGAGTAATCGCAACTAGAAAAATGATCCAAGCAAGAAAAAGAAAAAGAAAAATGAAGCACTGATGATAGACTAGGTCAAGTTAGGACATAAATAGGCCTAACTTCAGCCCATAACAAACAAAACCATTGAAGTGTACGATCCCAGATTCCATCCTTGCTCGAATAGTCAAAACATCGAATAAGGAGAGCCCAATATAACATACGAGCCCAAGTGACATCCTTGCTTATATTATTATTATGTATTTAATTTAAAGAAACCAGTGCTGTTCGTTTATGTGCATACCTGGAGTCCTGGACTTCAATATTAAGAGGGTTGAGTTTTCAACGGTGTGCTCTGGCAACATTTTATCTCACCGTAGGAAAGTGCTTATTTGTGGATGGCCAATAATCATCATAAAAAACCGGCGAGATAGTCGGGCCATCAAAACAGTGACATCGAGACAAAGCACAAAACATTGACGGCAACCTGTCGTAAGATTATAGACGGCTTATCCTCGACCGTAGAAATAGTAGTTTGATTTGCCTCTGATCGTTGTGATGGCTCATGTGTATATGAGCGGGTTAGATAGCGCATGTATTTTTGATGGCTTGTTTCTAGTCGTAGATGGTATTGTCAACACACGTGTTGGCTTGTCTGCACTGGTCTCGACTGTTTTGTTTTTAGCCATAAGAGCATGGACATGAGGCCCCATATCAAGACCTGCATCAGCGTGTTGACACCCGCCCACACGCTGTTGCAGCCTGCTGGGTTTGAATTTTTAGCGCGCATATACTGTAAATACCGTGCAATGCCGAGCCTTATGTTCATGCTAGAAATTTTTTCACAAAAATAATATAAAATAAAACGTAGAAATTTTTAGTTGTTGATGCACCCAGCAGCATATCCAACCTACATTAAACCCTCAAACCCCACAACAAGTATATATATATATGCCCAAAAAAATCCATAGACACATCCATACATGTACACAAGCATATAGGTCCATCCACATTCATATAATCGTGGGAGACAATCAAACGCATATACAAGCATATAGGTTTCGTCCACAAGCATATATTGACGCGCATCAACAATTTGTAGGTACATATAAGTCCATATGATAGTACCTTCGGTTGTACATACAATATATCCACGGCCTCACCTTAAATAAAAAAGAGTGAAGGGCTTTATTTGAGCGTTCCGGTGCTGAAACCATCTTCATCTACTTCGCTCAATTTTTGAGGTTTTTTTTTTGTTGGATCAAGTTTGCACATCAAAATTGATGCCATATAGTACAACACACCCTTTGGCATGTTACCACTTCTTTTCTAGGATGGTGCTAGGGCATCATCCGATTATTTCTAAAAAGGGCAAGTTTTAGTCCAAGGGTGCCATGTGCTAGGTGACGTTAGGTTATATCCAGGAAGGGCATATTTTAGGCCCATGGACGTTGTATGATACGGGATACCACACTATCATATTTTTTTATAGAGACCTGCTATGAGTGCTTACACTACTGGAATATCCCAATTTCGCGAGGGCCAAAAAATATACACGAGGGCCGAAACAATACCCTCGTAATAAAGTATCAAATAACGAGAACAATCTACAGCCCTCGTTAAAAATAATGTAGTTACAAGGGCCAAACAGAAGCCCTCGCAAAAACAAGTAGACGCGCGCAGGTTACTCACGAGGGCCTACATCTGACCCTCGCGAATAACAGGCCCAATAATTGCTAATTCGAGAGGGCACCCAGATGACCATCGCGAATAGGATGCCTCAGCAGCTACTACCGAGGGTCCTATTTCAGCCCTCGTGAATAAAAGGTCTATAAATTAAAAACCAAAAACTTTTGTTAGCCTTAAATCTCCCACACTTTTTGGCCTTACCTTGTTCTTCCGCAGAAACTTGGTTAACTCCGGTATACCGTGAAGGATTCTCCCCCGAATTCGACTCCGACAGATAAATGACGGAGTCATCATCGGTCCCCGGAGGAGACAAGTGTTAAATAGTGTGTAACGGGTAATGCGTAATGTGTGCAATTCATAAATAACGTATTATATAATTTGGTGAAATGAATTTTCGAAATATCTACTAGAATGTTTAGTATATCGGTAAGCTCGTAGTGTGAGATAAGAAAGAGTTAATAGCAGAAAAATTCGTTTTATGTTTTTATTTTTTTCTATTGCCAAAAATGGTACATTAAAGAATATTAGGAACTCAAACAAAACTGAAACTATTATTTGGTATTTTTTAAAAATAATTTGAGTGTAGAAGGTTAGGAGAATATTTATTAGTAGCGAGGGTTCCAAGAAAAACCCTCGTATATAAGTATTATACGCGAGGGCTCAGACAGCCCTCGTATTTACGTGCCTATAGACACGAGGGCCCTGGAATGAGCCCTCGAACAAATGCGTGCCAGCTTAACTCGCGAGGGCTAGGCGGCCCTCGTGATTAGTGATGTCTCGTGCGCGGTCCAGCCTCGGAAAGAAAGGGCCCACATAGCAATGAGCATCTGTTATTCACGAGGGCCACCTGGCCCTCGCGAAAAGGAAGAGGTGACTAATTATTCACGAGGGTCTTCCAGCCCTCGCGATTGAAGGAAGCAAAAAGCTCTCGGTAGTTCTTTTCCGCTACGAATGGTTCGATCCTGTTAGAGGTATACGAACACGACCCGAGCTTGGCTTAACAGAAGTGAAACATACTTCACGACTTAAAGGATACGATCCTTTCATATTAGCTAACCAAGCTGAGCAAGCGTACTATCTGCCATATCCATGCAAGCATCCAATAAAAGCGCAGTCTCAAAAAAGAGGAGGCCGATTTAAAGAATTGGTGGGTTGTATACAAAGTTAGACCACATGGGAGATTGCCAGATGGTCCAATTCAAGATCAATTTTTAGAAAACACGTTTGTGATTGATGCTAGAGTGGGCCTCGACAATCTAGTTGCTAGCATCGACGAAGATGTTGCAACTGTCGACGAAGAAGGCCAAGAAGACCCCGAGGATCCTATCCAGGGTGATGAACATGCGAACAATAATCCTATCGAGGACATCGACTCACTCGATGTTGATGCGAACTACTGCTAGACCTTTTAATATTCTTTTCAAATCTCCAATGTACAAGGGGTAGATCTATCGGGCATACGCGAACACATACTTCACAAGCAATACATTTATCAAATTCAAAGTGGATTCGCCCCGGAAACGCTCCGATGTAATTGATTTTTCATAAGGGTAGTGAATCGTTATAGGTAAACGATTTGTGTGGAGAAACTATCACAAGGAAAAGTGCTTTAGGTCATTTTATCTTCTTAGATCAAAAGGAGTTACCTAGGTTCCATTTGTAAGCCACTTTAGGAAGCATGTATTGTGAGAGAGAAATCCTTGTATCATATCAAGTTTTGGGTGAGCCTATGCGTATAGCAAGGTGCATTCCTAATTAAGTAGATGGTTGGTTGATCCTTTCTATGTAAAGGGCATCATGTCTTAGAGATAACGTTGACTACTTTGGAGGCTTTAGAAAAAGGCTACAAGAAGATATATCCAAATTACTCTGTTGGAGATGGGTTTGTGTTGATCTTCCCCATTCATTTTTCTATAACCATTGCTCCTTAATCATCAAGCAAGCAGTTCATGATTTGAATTTTATGCTCCTTTCCTTGGTTCATTTTTGTCTTGTCCTTGGGTGTTCTTGGCTTTCTGGCAATATTATCTCTTTTTGGACTAAATCACAAAGGATCCATCTAAACCAATAGCAAACTCTTGCTTCAGATTTCCATGATACCTTTAAAGTGTACTAATATATACTTTGTTAGTGAGAAATCAAATGCAAGAAAATTCAATATCCTCTCTTTTTGGACTCAATCACAAAGGATCCATTTAAACCAATAGCAAACTCTTGCTTCAAATTTCCATGATACCTTTCAAGTGTACCAATATATACTTTGTTAGTATGAAGTCAAATGCAAGAGAATTCGTTTATGATAAATACTTGAATGGAAAATTTTGCAATGACCATTGGGAACTAGGATTCGTGCTGAGCTCACTTGTTGATGGAGGGATCAATAGGCTTGAAGGGTTGTTGTCGGTGTCTGGGAAACGGGCCTCGGAAGGGCAGCGGGTCCACGGACCGGCAGACGAATTTGTAGTTGGAGTGAGGCCGAACAACAACCCTTCTCAGCAGCCCGGGACGGCGGCCAAGCTCACGGGGGGCTCAGGCCGCGCAGTCTTCCCAGACAGCGCCTGGTGCAACTTGGCGATCCGAGTACAGATCCGTCGTACGGTGAAAAAGAGGGAGAGAAGGAAGGAGAAAGCAATACAAATCGTGAAGACACAAGTGATTTACCCTGGTTTGAGCCCTCACTGCCGGGTAATAGTTTTACTCCAGATCTTGTTGATTATATGGGAGAAAACAGTACAAAGGTGCCGAGACCGGGCTTAAAGGCACCGATCCCGAGCTTACAAGGAGGTGTCGGACCCTGAAGTGGCTAAGGACTATGTCTACTGCTAAGGAAGCTTCGGACGTGTGTGTTGCGTGGGTTGCTTGTTATCTCCATAGATCACTTAGCCTTGAACGGATCGGGGCCTTTCCTTTTATAGGCGCGGCGGGTTGCCCGGAGCTGATGCGGTGGGTCCCGTGTCCATCCTTGCTTTAGTGGCGGTGCCCTTGTCTCATTCCGGGGCTCTGTCTTGTCTGTAGCCTGCAGGGAGAAGCTGGCCTGGTTAGTACTGGACACGTGTTCGTTTGGGAGCGCCTATAAGGGGAAGAAAGCAGCGCAGGAAGAAAGCACTTTCCCTTTATCCCCAATATAGCATTGACTGGACCGAGCCAGCTTCGCGCCACCCGTTGAGGGCGTCGCGTAGCGTAACAACCGTTGCCGTCTACCCAGGGGGCAAACGACAAATCGGGTTGCCTGCGTGCTTCTCCCCGGGCTGCGGATCTACGGGGAGACGCAGTTCTTCTCGGTCAAGGCCAGGGAAAGTGTGGTGGGACATGACAGTTGTCGCCACCTGCCCAGGGATAGACGGACTGTCCGTGGGCCCCTCCTCCGGGCTAAGAATAGCCCGGGAGGTGCGCCATGCTCCTGGTCAGGACCCAGGGAGGCGTGGTTGACTTGGTCAAGCCCGAGGGTGACCCCGGCGGGCTAGACGTTCCTCCTGGTATGGCCAGGGGCGGCCTTTTGGACCCTTTATACGTGCAGTGGGCCGGTACGGAATTGGCCCAAGGCCCCTCTCGGGGTGGGCCGCTCATGGATCACCAACAGTTGTCATTGGAGATGCACATCTTGTCAAGACAAGAACACGAGGTTTTTCCTTGTTTTGGCCTTTCAAGATGAGATAATAATCCTAATGTAGTTGGATGAGGTGTTTGAGTTATTGATGCATGAGCTGTTTGAAGTAGGGTGGATTCGAGCTGATCATGAGTGAGCTCATAAATTCAAACCTTGAGCTCAGTTAGGCTCAATCTTGGCTTGGGTTCAACTCAAATTAGCACCGAGCTTAGGGTCATGCTCAAGATTGAGCTCGATGCAAGCTCGGTTGGGCTCAAGCTCGGCTTGACTAAACTCAAAGAAGGGGTTAATGCTGCTTTAAAGGAGAAGATAAGGCTATATAAGCTTGGTTTTGCTCGAGCCCAGCTCAAATTGGTTGCACTAATTGGTTTATAGAGAAGGATAGATGGTGTAATGTTGTTTCTCTAGGCTCAGTTAGGTTCGATGAGGGCTTAGGATCGAGCTTGAGCTTGGCTCGAATTAGACTCAAGCTCAGGACCATGGTCGAGATCGCCTTGTTTAGCTTTCGAGCTTGAATCGAGCTCGATTTGATCTCGAATAGGTCATCAACCCCAAGCTCTTGGTCCTACCATAGCTAGTTGGATGCCTAATCATAATACAACGGTATCACTGGTCTGTACGTTGTACCAACCCATGAACAATCTAGATCATTAAGAGTCTTACCATACCAATAGATATTTATCCTAAAATTCTCTAATTTATGCCTTAAGAAGCATATGCATCTAGAAGACTAGAAGACACCTTCATGCTGAGAACCGAGTGCCGACCATATTACTCTCATAGCTCTGCCACGTCATATACTCCATTTATGATGAGAATATAATGGTCAGGTCAAAGGAAGACTACAACAACTCCACAACTACGCTACTCAGTATGAAAAACAAGTAAATTTATTTCCAAGGCTTTTGAAATTTTTATTTTTCCAATTTGTTTTAAGTGACGTGGATGTCATCTCATTGGGAAGCACATGTGCGCCAGCGACCTCAACCTCAACAATTAACTGTCATCTAATTGACACTTCATCTCTTGGCCTGTTTTTTATTCAGGGTTAAGAGATGAATTAAGGATTTCACTTACCAAACATTCCAGGGTTACGTAAATTAAGTTAATAACCCCGCTAAACTAGGATCAACAAACTAGCCAGAAGGTGGAATAACTTAAACCCTCTCTACTAACCCAATAACCCAACCAAACAATACGTATTAACCGGATTAATAGCTAAACACGAAAGATGGATTAAGCTAGGTTAAACTAATCTGACTGGATTAAGGTTAGCTAATCAATTAAATCTAACACCAAACCAAATGAAGCCTTAAAGGATAACTAAGTGAGATTTCAACGCAACTTCCGGGGACGAGAGTACCTCGTGGTGAGGCAATCACTCCAGAAACAAAAATGGGATGCTTGTCCGAAAGACAAACGAATCTAAACACTAGCATCGACCGTAAAGAAACTAACAAACCATTTAACATGATATATATTGGAGCTATAGCCGTTTTATTGATGTCAGAGTTTATATACATGTCAAGAGGAGCAAATCGAAATCCCTGTCTAAGGCTACCCCAAAATTAAAGCATGAACTTTGCTCAATCTTGAATTGCAATTTTATTATTACTAATTTATCATTATTAGCACTTGCATTGAGTTAACAGTTTACCACTATAATGGAAGCCAAACAGCACATCAAAATTTCAGCAGATACAACAAAAGGAGCTGTGTGTAATGCTCCTATTCCAAAGAGGGCAGATTCTAGGTTTGCTTAAACTGCAGTTCTCGACAAAATCTATGTCGAAATAGCATGAATTGCTTTTCTCCAGCACTGAGAAGTCTGAATTCTAGTACTTGCACTATTGTTACCACTACTAAATTCCCCATCGCTGCAGCTACTTGTGGATAACCAATATGCCGCCGTCCTTCTTGGCAACTATCACCGAGGTCGCCAAGCCAAGGAACATGCCGTGCTCAACAACGCCAGTTATGCGCAAGAGTTGGTCGCTGATCTCACGCAGGTTCCCAAGGATGCCGTCTTCGAAGAACATCTCCACGATGTAGTTGTCGTTGTCAGTCACGAACGGCTTCTCCTCGTCGGCGTCGCCGGCGGCGCCCTTTGCCTTGACCGTGCGGAGCCTGGCGTGGAATCCAGGCTCCTTGTGGAAAAGATTCTTGATAAGGCCGAGGGTGTGCGCCCAGCCGAAAGGCACTACCTCGACGGGCACGGCGCCGGTACATCCGAGGCGGGGCACGAGCTTGGACTCGTCGACGATGACGACAAACCGCTCGCCGGCGCCCTCTATCATCTTCTCGCGGAGGAGCGAGCCACCGCGGCCCTTGACAAGGTTGAGCTCGGAGTCAACCTCGTCCGCGCCATCAATGGAGAGGTGGACGGCGACGGCGTCCTCGGCGAGGGGGACGAGCGGGATCCCGACCCGCCGCGCGTGCGCCTCCGTCTTGAGGGAGGTGGGCACACCGGACAGGCCCTGGAGCTTGCCGAGGCGGATCAGCTCGCCGATGCGGTCGAGCGCGTGCGCCGCCGTGGAACCGGTGCCGAGGCCGAGCGTCATCCCGGGCGCGACCAGCTCCACGGCGCGGTGCGCCGCGATGCGCTTCAGGTCGTCCTGGGAGAGCACCGCGGCCGGCGCGGGGGCGCCGTCGGGGGCGGGAGGCGGGGACGGCGGCGCGGCGCAGAGGAGGTGCGGCGGCGGGGTGGGCAGGTCCAGGGTCTGCGGGCACACGGCGCTGGGCATGGCGGCTCCCGGATTGGAACAGGATTCGATCGGCGGCTGAGGAAGGGGAATGGAAAAAATGAGATGTGGGGAATTGGTGGCTTTGTGCCTACTTTGTAGCTAGGGAAGCGGGAATTGGAATCCGCGAGGAAAGAGAGGAGGGAAGCGGGGGGATGGATGCGGTCCAATAATATCCCGCGTTTCAAGGAGTCGTGTAGGGTCACGCCGAACAGTAGTCCCGGGACGTGTTTGCATGGCGGCCGACCCTCGCCGTGCCAACCGTCGGCGCGCCTTCGTTTTTTGGCGCGCGTTTGGATAGCGGCCGGCGGAAGGCGCGGGCACGGCGCCGACGCACAATCAACGTGGTTGCGGGATTTGGCGTGGGCGGACGATTCGTTCGCCAATCCTCGCCAACGCGAGCCATGGATGTCGGCGTGCCCTGGATCGGCACTGCAAGCGGTGGCCGCCATCAAAACACGCCCACGGCCTCAAGGCATGGGCGCGTGCTAGGGTTTTCGACTTTTCGGTGAAATGTGTTGGGAAACCGTCGCATGAAAAGCCCGGCCGGGCTAGGGCCGACAGGTGGCTTCTCCACGATGGGTCCCATATTGGACCTTACCAAAACTGTAGGCAGCACTATATAAAAAGAGGTGGAGCCCCCTATTTTATAAAAGATCTGAGAATTAATAAAAAGAAGATCCACACTATATCTCTGTGTCTCATGTGTTCTTACTCTTTCTCTATAATTATTCGACTACGTCTATACCTCGGACTACACCCAATAGCGAGGTTCCTCAACACGTTATCAGCACGCTCGCTCCTTGACATGCCGATCAATCCGCGAGGAAGAACGATCTGCATCCACAACTACCACGAAGGTATTGTTTTGCGCATCACCTACCTAGTAGATTGTAATTTGTGCTTGATTTTGGTTGCAGATCAAGAATCCTTGTGAGTTTTTCTAGTAGATTGAAAAATCATGCAAGAAATATTTAGTAGATTAGTTTTGGGGGGCTTTGTAAAAACCAATCTATTAGACTGATTTCGTTGTCGGCCACGCCGTGCCGCACACGGCTAGCCGGCTGTGCGTGCCACGCCCACCCGCGTCGCACGCCGATGGCGCCCACGCGCCCGCCCGTGCTGCGTCCCTGCCGGCCGCGCCAGCCGCACCGCGTTGGCTACGCCGACCCGTCACGTCGCGCATCGCGTTGGCCGCACCGACTCGCCGCCGCCGCACACCCTGGTGGCTAGGGCTGCGAAATTGGGCAGAATTGGCATAAAGGCCTAGTAAACTTCAAAATAGCCGTGGAGAAATTCCAAAAATTGCATAATCATCCGAATTTGAATTGAATTTGCATTATTACTATTAATAATTTTGTTGGGCCTTCCCTAATATGTGTCGTCCTGCTCGCAGCAGACTATGCTCTGGGCCGACAGTTCCAGATGGGGTGCATGGGCCATCCGGCCCATTTACCAACTACGTTCGACTCTACAAGCAGCAGGTCGTGCGCTGGACCGAAAGGTCTAGATTGAGCTGAAATTTTTGAGAAATTGAAAAGGGCAATGAAAATTTGTGAAATAGCATTGAAATTATGAAATTGCAGAAAACCTCTCTGATTCTTGTAGAATCACCCAAGATTTGAATTTTGGTATGTTTTGCAACTCGGGAATTTGAATATGGCACCCCGTTTCCGAAAGAATGAAAATCGCATTAAAATCCCTTAGAAGCTATGAAATTACTAGAAGTTTTTCCGATGTCTTCCTAAAATTCTTTGGATGTAATGAAAACTTAATTCTTGGCCCTTTAGCATCTCTGGAACTTGAAGTTTGCACCCGGCTTTGAATTTGAAGCATTATTTATTTCTGTAATTATCTATGTGCAATCCTTGTGTGCATTTGTCATTATAATTATCAGTAATTATTTCTGCATATTGAATTGGTAATGATGGGTTAGAAATAAAAATTGGAATACAGGAGAATTAATTTTGTCATGCACCACTTTATATTTGATTACACGAAGTAGTCTTATGAATTTATCCTACATAATATATGTCAGGTATCATTGAATGTGAATTCGAGGTACTAGCACTGGATAGCCAGAGCAACCTCACTTAGGCATTGGACTATAAAATTGCACCCTGTAGCATGAAGCTCTGGGCCGCCATCGGGTTAGAACCACGGAAGGACAAGAAACACGTGTGTGAAGCAACCCTGCATTGCACTTTCGTAGGCACCCCTCTAAGAACATATTGTATTGGTGTATGCATGAGCAATGTACTGCATTTTAGAAGCGGTTCTGGACGCTTTAGTATACTATCATTTCTATTATATCAGAATGGGGCTAGCATGCGACTGCAAATCATGAAAAATGGTCAATCCCTCTTTTGTGACAAAGATCACATTCGAGGTGTAATCTCCACTTTCACCTAAGTACAATTCCAAGTGCTTGCAACTTTTGTTGTTAGAGTCATGGAGTAGCTACTAGGGTGAGAAAATCCCAACTATTAAAAGAAGGGCATTAATGGGAGAATAAGAATAATTGGCCTATGAAGAGAAAGTCTATTTCTTAAGAAAGATAAAACAAGGAGAAGCCGCATTTTATTTTTTCCACTATTAAAAGGACAGAACCCTCACGGCATAATGTCGGAAAATTATGTGGCATCTGGGTAGTCCATGATTTGCCATAATTACGCATACAATTATGGCTTATCGACCAAAGAAGAAATAAAAACAATGGCAGAGGCTTAACTTGCCATTGTCGATTGGAATTATCTCATGAGGACACTCTTGTAGAGACCTCCCAAAATTTCACTCCCTTGTTCTAATTGTAATCGCACTTGAAGTGTATGGAGAAACGAAGATCTCGACATATGTTATTGAAACTGGTGTAACCGTCTTGGCCATGTCGCGCCGTTGCTCGGTTACATCTGTGTGGTTGACTATGAGGCCTGCCCTTTCAGTGATAGAAGCCTTTTGATGCAATCCCTATTATCAACTGTGCTCCCGTACCATTGCATCACCCGTGGTCTGAGTCAATCATTACCATATAGGCATGGCCTTAACACGTTCTGTGCCGCACACTGATTGTGTCATTCTAGCCTCAGCCTTGACAGGCCACACACCACACATAGTTTCGCTGCCATGTTGTGGTCGTATTATGTTATGCCGGTCGTAGACTCGCCATACTACATTGGCCTACATGTTTTGGGAGCACACCCATACATAGTGGGTGCACATTTGAATCGGCGGCGCGGCGGCTGTGGCGCTGCTGTGGCGCGCGGCCCGGCTCCCCTGGCTCCACCCTGGCGCAAGCGAAGCCGCGGTTAGCCGCCGGATTCGTGCGGTTAACCGCTTCCAGGAGACGGTTCCGGGCGCAAGCGGCTCGGCTCCGGCTTCTTCCGCGGCGGTGGAGCTCGGATCTGGCTAGGGGAGTGCTGGAGGAGGAGGGGAACAACGAGAGAAGCACAAGGAGATGGCTGGACGGCTGGAGAGGAGTGGGGAAAGTGAGGTGCAATGATTTCACGTGAATCACGGGCTTGGGAAAGGAAACCGAGGCACGGGAACATCTCTACTGTAGGTAGCAGTGTTGCATATGTCCAGCACTGTGAAAGCATCTCTCCCAAACCCCTGAAAGCACTCCATGCCATTGAGATTTGTTTGCAATTAGTTTCACCTATTTAACACATACAATCAAATGAAATAAAGAGATATATTTACAATTTTTAAATTTTGCTTAAACCAAAATGCTTAGAATAATGAATACTATTTTTACAAATTTTATAGTAATTTTTACTTCAAATTTGAATTTGACGAATTTCGCCGAATTGCGGCCGGTTTACCCAGGCGGTTTCCCAAACCGCGAGCTGGCGGAGCGCGGTTAACCGGCGGCTAACCGCGGTTAGCCGGCGGTTTTGTGATCCCAGGTGTGCACAGCCGTTCAATAATCACGCATCGAAATAGTCTCGCTGTGAGAAACCTTTCCAGCAAGAGCAGTCCAAATTATAACGTAAAGGAACAATCACATAAAAAAATAAAAACACAACAAAATATGATGGAGCTTTACTCTATTGATTTGGCGACGACTTTAGGACGGACGTCCGATAAAAAAGTTTTTATCGGGCGTCTCATCCGTCCGCTCGGCCCAACAACTGCGGTATCACGCGCGAGCGAGCAAAACACAGCTAGCCCACCAGCTCGTTTCTCCTCCCACTTTTGCGTGATGATGTCAGCTAACAGCGGCGAAGATTCCATTTTTTTTTCTGTCGACAGCCATAATTTTTGACTGGGTGTTTCAATGCACAAACCGTTTGCACTACTGCGTTCCTCGCATTTTTACGAACAAAACAAGACTAATGTTGCTATATAAAAATTTAATGAAACAATTTTTTATCCTAATACAACAATTAGTTTACTCTATTGAAACAATATGGCTAGCCTGCTGAAACAATTATTTTTACCTAGTGAACGTATAACCAAGTGAAACAGTTGGTTTAGCCTATTGGAACAATATATATAGCATGCTAAAACAATTGGTTTAGCCTATTGGAACAATATATATAGCCTGCTGAAACAACTAGTTTAGCCTATTGAACCAATTTTTCTAGCTTGATGAAATAATTTGTATAGCCTATTGAAACAATATGTTTGGCATGTTAAAACAATTAGTTTAGCCTATTGGAACAATCTATCTAGTCTGTTGGAACAATTTGTACAACCTATTGGAACAGTATTATTGGCTGTTGAAACAATTAATTTAGCCTACTGGAACGATATGTCTAGCCAAATGCAACAATTAGTTTTTTCTATTGGAACAATATGTCTAGCCTGCTTAAACTATATTAGAAACAATTCGTATAACTTCGTATAATGTATGCTATACGAAGTTATTACGGACCATTTTTTTATAATATCCCACGTTTCAAGGAGCCGTGTAGGGTCACGCGGAACGGTGATCATGGCCTCAAGGCGTGGGCGCGTGCTAGGGTTTTTGACTTCTTGGTGGAATGTGTTGGGACCTTACCAAAACTCTAAGCAGCACTATATAAAAAGAGGTGGAACCCTCTTTTTTATAAAAGATCTGAGAATTAATAAAAAGAATATCCACCCTATATCTCTGTGTCTCATGTGTTCTTACTCTTTCTCTGTGATTATTCGACTACGTCTATACCTCAGACTACACCCGGTAGCGAGGTTCCTCAACACCTTATCAGCACGCTCGCTCCTTGACGTGCCGATCAATCCGCGAGGAAGAACGATCTGCATCCACAACTACCACGAAGGTATTGTTTTGCGCATCGGCTACCTAGTAGATTGTAATTTGTGCTAGATTTTGGTTGCAGATAAAGAATTCTTGTGAGTTTTTTTAGTAGATTGAAAAATCATGCAAGAAATATTTAGTAAATTAGTTTTGGGGGTTTGTAAAAACCAATCTATTAGATTGATTTCGTTGCCGGCCGCGCCCGATGCGCTGCCGGCCACGCCGTGCCCCACACGGCTAGTCGGCTGTGCGTGCCGCGCTAACCCGCATCGCACCGCGTTGGCTACGCCGACCCGTCGTGTCGCGCACCGCGTTGGCCGCGCCGACTCGCCGCCGCCGCACACCTTGGTGGCTAGGGCTGCAAAATTGGGCAGAATTGGCATAAGGGCCTAGTAAACTTGAAAATAGCCGTAGGGAAATTCCAAAAAGTGCATAATCATCCGAATTTGAATTGAATTTGCATTATTACTATTAATAATTTTGTTGGGCCTTCCCTACTATGCGCCGTCCTGCTCGCAGCAGATTATGCTCTAGGCCGACAGTTCCAGATTGGGTGCATGGACCATCCGGCCCATTTACCAACTACGTTCGGCTCTACTAGCAGCAGGCCGTGCACTGGACCAAAAGGTCTAGATTGAGCTGAAATTTTTGAGGAATTGAAAATGGGCAATGAAAATTTATGAAATAGCATTGAAATTGTGAAATTGCATAAAACCTCTCTGATTCTTGCAGAATCACCCGAGATTTGAATTTTGGCATGTTTTGCAACTCGGGAATTTGAATTTGGCACCCCGTTTCCGAAAGAATGAAAATCGCATTAAAATCCCTTAGAAGCTATGAAATTACTAGAAGTTTTTCCCGTGCCTTCCTAAAATTCTTTGTATGTACTGAAAACTTAATTCTTGGCCCTTTAGCATCTCGGGAACTTGTAGTTTGCACCCGGCTTTGAATTTGAAGCATTATTTATTTCTGTAATTATCTATGTGCAATCCTTGTGTGCATTTGTCATTATAATAATTATCAGTAATTATTTCTGCATATTGAATTGGTAATGGCAAGTTAGAAATAAAAATTGGAACACAAGAGAATTAATTTTGTCATGCACCACTTTATATTTGATTACACGAAGTTGTCTTATGAATTTATCCTACAGAATATATGTCGGGTATCATTAAATGTGAATTCGAGGTACTGGCACTGGATAGCCAGAGCAACCTCACTTAGGCATAGGACTATAAAATTGCACCCTGTAGCATGAAGCTTTGGGCCGCCATCGGGTTAGAACCACGGAAGGATAAGAAACACGTGTGTGGAAGGATAAGAAACACGTGTGTGAAACAACCCTGCATTGCACTTTCTTAATTAGGCACCCCTATAAGAACATATAGTATTGGTGTATGCATGAGCAATGTACTGCATTTTAGAAGCGGTTCTGGACGCTTTAGTATACTATCCTTTCTATTATATCAGAATGGGGCTAGCATGAGACTGCAAATCATGAAAAATGGCCAATCCCTCTTTTGTGACAAAGATCACACGAGGTGTAATCTCCACTTTCACCTAAGTACAACTCTAAGTGCTTGCAACTTTTGTTGTTGAGTCACGGAGTAGCTACTAGGGTGAGAAAATCCCAACTATTAAAAGAAGGGCATGAATGGGAGAATAAGAATAATTGGCCTAAGAAGAGAAAGTCCATTTCTTAAAAAAGATAAAACAAGGAGAAGCCGCATTTTATTTTTCCTATCATTAAAAGGGCAGAACCCTCACGGCATAATGTTGGGAAATTATGTAGCGTCTGGGGTATTGGCCCATGATTTGCCATAATTATGCATACAATTATGACTTATCGACCAAAGAAGAAAGAAAAGCAATGACAGAGGCTTAACTGCCATTGTCGATTGGAATTATCTCACGAGGATACTCTTGTAGAGACCTTCCAAAATTTCACTCCCTTATTCTAATTGTAATCGCACATGAAGTGTATGGAGAAACGAAGATCTCGACATATGTTATTGAAACTGGTGTAATCGTCTTGACCCTGTCGCGCCTGACGGCGTGCTCTCCGCTCAACCACTGCGGATCACACCCCTATCAGATTTCTATTTTGCTAGCCGACCAGCTCGAGCTCAGTTCGATTCGAGCGTCGGGCACGGCGAGGAGCGACACGCAGAGTTTACCCAGGTTCGGACCCCCTCGCGGGTAATAGTCCTACTCCTGCCGAGCCTTAGCTCTTTTCGTGTTGAGGTTGTGTGGAATGTGATTACAGAATGTTCCCCCCCTCTCTTCTCTCTCCGCCTCTTTTATACAAGCCTTGAACTGGCGGAGAGAGCCGAGGGGGTAGGCAGCACGGTGCTCTCAGTACACTGATAAGACATTAGGGACGGGACAGGAGAGACGAAAACGTGCTGCTACTACGCCGCACGGCGCCGCCTACGCGAGCTCAGCAAGTGGCCTCTGACTCGTGCGAACACGCCGGTGAGAGGACGAGTGGGGCCCAGCTTGCTCCTCCTGACTCGGGCGGCCACCCTCATGACTGCAAACTCTCTCTCTGCCGGTCAATTCCGCTGCGCCACAGTGACAGTTGGACAGACCCGCAGAGGTCACTGTAGCGGTAATCATTTCTTCATCTGTTTATTCGCGCGTAATGTCGCATTGAATGCGCCTGTCCTTCGCAGCGAGGGGGAGCCTTCACCCAAAAGGCTCCTTTCGGGAAGCTCTCTTCCACGCGGGCCACACCCGACACAGAGGGGCGATGCGCGCGCCGAGGGGCTCGCCCACACGCTAGGGCCTGGTCGCCCGTCTGACGTGTGGGGCCCTCGCCTGGCGCGATGAGGAGCTCGCCCACACGCTAGGACCTGGTTGCCCGCCTGACATGTGGGGCCCTCGCCTGGCACGGTGACGAGCTTGCCCACACAAAGGGATGAACTTATTTATTTTGTACCCTTCTTGCAAATCCTGTATGCTCTCTTACAAATGTTTATTTTAGAATTTAAATTTTGAATGCATGTATATTTCCATGTAAATACTTTCTTTAATTTTTGATTAGGCAAGTACTTTGGTCATCCAATATGGGTGTTTGCTAAATTATAGTATTTAATCCTAAACCAATATTTTGGTTTCCAAATAAATATAAACTTTTTTGTAAAGGTTTATATATCAAATTTGATTATCAAAGTATTTTAGGCCAAATGACCATCTATTTCAATTTTGTACATACAAATAATTTCCTAAAAATAATACTTTGATTTCCAAATTATAAACCTTTCGCAAAGGTTCATATTTCAAATATGCAATTTAAATCCTATTAGGTCAATTGACCATCTATTTAAATTTTGTGCATACAAATAATTTCCTAAAAATAATAGTTTGATTTCCAAATTGTAAACCTTTTGCAAACGTTCATATTTCAAATATGCAAATTTAAATTCTATTAGGTCAATTGACCATCTATTCAAAGTGTGTATATATAAATAGTTTTCCCTAAAACTGATACTTTGAACTTGAGATTTAAACTCTTGTGCTTGTCCAATATTCAAATTTGTATTTTAAACCTTTTTGAGTTTCGGCCCTTTTGCCCTGCTGGCCCAGCCCATCTGCAGCCCAGCTGCCCTGCTCTCTCCCCCTCTTTCTCTCTCTTCTCCCTCTCCTCTCTTGCTCTGTTTCTGCCTTGCCCTTCCAAGCACTGACGTGGCTTCTTCTGAGCTGCCCGATCATGCATCCAACGGCAAGTAACTTGGCCACGTTGCCTCCCTTCACCCCTTGCCCAGCCATGCGCTGCCCTGCTCGCGCCCACGCCCAGCGCCCCGCGCCTGCGCCCTCGCGCCCTGGTCACGCCCAGCACGTTGCCCACGCCGCGCCCGCGCCATGTACCGCCACTGACGCACGGAAGCCGTCGCTGCCTCTCGCGCCTGCGCGTTCCCACAGCAAAATTCCCGCTCTGCCCCCCATTCGCCCATTTGCCTGGCGGCGCGTGTCCACTCGCGCCGTGATAACCCTTCGCTCATTGGACGCCATGGCATCGCCCCCGCCGCTGACTCACCCCCTCGCCGGCTTCGCGCTTGCTATTACCCGGTCCGAACGATAAGCCCGCCTCGGAAACATCCCACCTCGTTGCTTCTCTGCGGAACTCGGAGCTCCGGTCGGAGACTGTCGTCATCATTCACGTCATGCTCTCGCCGCCGGCTTGAGACCCATGAAAACCCTTGGCCCTGTCCCAGTTCGGCTTCTTCCCCATCGCCCAAATCCTCCCCTATATAAGCTGATGCCGCAACTCCTTTTTCCCCTCCTTTCCCCCCTCCGCTCGGCTTTAGATGAGCACTGTCATCGTCGCGACACCGCACCATTTCGATCCTCTCTACATCCTCTCTCTCTCACCCTACAAGCAATTTCTCTATCGTCGCTTGTAGCTCGCAGGAGAAACTCATCGCCCTTTCGAATTTCTCGCCACCGGTGACTTCTCGGGAACCCTACCTCCGTATACAACGGAACGATAGCACTAGCCACTTCCCCTCCAACACAATCGACGCTGTGAGCATCGTTGAGCCCTAATTTTTATTAGTGGCATTGATGACAAAACTAATTAATATAAAGTACTAGGGGGTTTTTTGGATTTCTCGGAACCCTAGCGGAGACTCGGCGATTTTTATAAACCCTAATTTGAAGCGTCGACAATTTTCTGAGCTGCTCCAAGGTTTCAAATGCGTGACCGGGCGAGAGAAGAGGTCCCCCGGCTCTCCCGTCGCCTCGATAAGCATCCAATACCCTTTCTAGTGCTCACCCATGCCTCAATTTCACTTCTTTTGCCGTGATTCGTCGAAGCCGCATTCACCCGAACCCGCCGCTGCCGCCGCACATGGCGCTGCAACCCTAGACCACCTCTGGACTCCAAACCGGTACCATTAGATGCGCATTTTCACCCTGATTCCAACGAGCCCGAGAACACCCTTTCCCGTGCCCTGTAGCGCCACCGCCGTCCATTTTCTCCTAGCTGCCGCGCGTGTCCAAAGGGGGAAGGCAACGTGACGTCATGCTGACGTCACGTTTGAGTTACTGTGCAGACGTGTCACTGATAGATGGACCCGCTCGGTTGAATCCCCGCTAACCTCTCTGTAGCTGACGAGTAGGTCCCACTGTAGCTGAGCCCGCCTCCTCCCGGCTGTTTCACCCGGTATGGCTAACGTGTGGGCCCTCGGTCCCGCTTGTCAGCTTTAGTGGAAGCGTACTCCAGGAATACGCTTTCTGCGTATTGCATTCGCGCAGGCCATGGGCCGTCCCCTTCTCTTGGGCCGCAGCATGCGCACCTCTAGCCCAACACTGTTCTCAGTGTTTTTCCGGCCTTTACCGATTTACTTATTGCCGAAAATGCCTTTTGATTTATTATAAATAGCTATATGCTCTGTAAAATTGCGAGAAAATTATTATAGATACTAGATATCCTATAGATTTTATTAAAATTATAATATTTTATGATTGACTTCTCTGCATTGCTGTAAGTAATTTGTAGCATGGTTTTAGCCCTTTTCCATATATGGATTAACTATAAATGCATTCTTGTTTATTACAAATAGTTTCTAACCACAGAAAAATATGCAATTTTCTAGGTAATTATTACATGCTATTTGGAACGTAGGAAACATATAACCTTCCCTGTTTCCCTGTTTTATTTTTCTTAAATAATAGATTAGCCCTTTTGTCGGTACAATAAATACCAGGGTATTAATAGTCCTAAAGAAGACCAGGCGAGGGCCCCATGCGTCAAGCGGGCGATCAGGCCCCAGCGCGCTGGCGAGCTCCTCAGTGTGCCAAACGAGGGCCCCACGCGTCAGACGGGCGACCAGGCCCTAGCGTGTGGGGGAGCTCCTCAGCGCGCCAAGCGAGGGCCCCACGCGTCAGACGGGTGACCAGGCCCTAGCGTGTGGGCGAGCTCCTCATCGCGGCAAGCGTGGGCCCCATGCGTCAGGCGGGCGACCAGGCCCCAGCGCACGGGCGAGCTCTTCGCGCGCGAGAGGCCCCTCACTGGCAGGTGGGGCCCCGCGGCAGGAATCGTCCAGAGGGGAGTCTTCTGGGCGAAGGCTCTCCCCCGCTGCGAAGGACAGGTGTATTAAATGCGACATTACGCGCGATGGACCGAGGAAGAGATGATTACCGCCACAGTGACCTCTGCAGGTCTGACCAACTGTCACTGTGGCTCTGCAGAACTGACCGGCAGAGAGAGAGCTTGCCGTCATCAGGCTGACCGCCCGCGTCAGGCGGTGGGAGCTAGGCCCCACCTGTTCTTTCACAGGCGTGTTCACACGAGTCAGAGGCTACTTGCAAAGCGCGCATGGGTGGCGCCGTTGGGCACCTCAGCAGCATGTTCTTTCGTCTCTCCGGTCTTGTCTCTCTAGTCTTATCAGTGTACTGTACAACCACCCCCTTTGCTCTCTCCACCAACTCGCGGCATGTATAAAAGGAGATGAGAGAGAAAGGAGGGGAAGAGAGGGCATTCTGTAACCATTTTTCCCACACAACCACAACACGAAAAGAGCTAAGGCTTGGCAGGAGTAGGACTCTTACCCGTCAGGGGGTCCGAACCTGGGTAATCTCTGCATGTCGCTCCTCGCTGTGCCCGACGCTCGAATCGGATCGAACTCGGGCTGATCGGCTAGCAGAGTAGAAATCTGATAGGGGTGTGATTTGCTGTGGTTCGGCGAAGAACACGCCGTCACCTTTAATCTTGCTTTGCATTTACATTATTGCTTAATTTGTATTTTCTTCTGATAAGAAAATTGTATAACTTTATATTAGCCTCTGAAATGTTATATCTCACTGTTTTGTATTTTATTAAATTATTGTTATCATGTGTGCACGTGAGTTTGTCTCTTTTAGCTTGTATCTTTTTAGAAATCAATTTTTGGTCAAATGCTTAAACTTGGATTATTGTTATACTAATATTGCTGTGAAATGCTCTAGCCCTGTTGTTTAGGTTTATTAACTTTGCAAAATCATGCTTTGTAACTTGAGTGAAAGATTTTCTAGAATTGTTTGCCGTGTTTAAACTAAGCTTAATATAGATAAGATTGGTTTTTATAAAGAAAATGCTAGTTTCATCATATCATCGCATTGCTTATTATCCTATTCATTTTATTGTATATAAATGATTGAATACTTGTTTTGAAAGCATTTACAATTGTGATATATTTCAAATAACTATTTTCATATTATGGGTCTCTAGATGGGTAGATTTATCCTATCATGCATGCGCATACATTCATATCATTTCGTATAAAAATAAATGCAAGACTTAGTGGTTTACGATAGTTTTACTTAAATCATGACGATTATAGAATATTTTCATGCATCATGCCGGCATCATTCTTCTGAGATTTTTGAGCTATATTGCTTTAAATTATAAAATTGCATTCTATTCTCTGTATAAATTATGTGAAACAAAATGCTATTAGAGCTGGTCTAGATATCAACCACTTTATTACTAGTGTTGCTAAACACAATCTCACCCTTGATATATTTCTTACCCAGTCATTTGGTTGCTTTGGAATAGATGATAACATTTCTGGACTAGTAAGTCTTTGGTTATGCTTAGACCTGGATAAGTCTAGAGTCTAATGGGTTTCATCCCGGCTGGTCAACGTTTGGGATGACGGATCAGTCCTCTTGCATCGGTATAGTCTTACTATCAATGCTCTGTCGGTATAGCTTTTCTATCAACACTCTGCAATGATTGGTTTCTGACCATCTACATAAACGAAGCTGGTTCCTCATATGGTTTAGTCCCATCATTACCATTCCTATGGTGATGCTCTGTGCACTATCTCGAGCTTACCATGCAACCCAGATAAGCCCCGGATATTATCCATGCACTTGGGTGCCCCTTTCTGCCTGAGTGCGAAAATTGAGTCAGTCAACACTCATACTCATGATAATGATTTTGAGGATCCAAGGATCCTGGCCTTAGTTGAGCTCAAGGGGATCACACCTCGCTGAGAGGGTGAGTCTGCCGCCACTTTGGAAGACATATGCCTTGCGAGGGTATGGTCTTGCCTGTTGGAGACGGTACGAGGTACCGGTCTGCCTATTTGTTCGGGGACCATGACCACTGGGATGGCTTGGATCCGCTGTGTTTTGGGAGCACGAGATGCCGCCCTGTTGTTGAAATACCCCTGATGATGATTTGAATTACGTATATAGCACAACACGTCTTTGTTTTGTAAAATGGCTAACTCCTAGGTTTTCTATTATTATGGTATTACAAAATTGGTATTATTGCAAATAAAATAACCCAGCCCCACCAAAAAGCCGATTATCATTAATTGCATTAGGCGGGGAGTTGGCTCGCGAGCACGGTTGGTGTGCTCATCCTCACCCACATTTACTCTTTTTAGGTGAGAGACAGGAAAAGTGAGGATCTGGATTCTTCTCCTGGATACAAGGAGAACTAGGAACTGACGTGCAGGACGGGTGTTTGGTGGGACTCCAGTCGCGTGCCAGGTGGTTTTGGGCATAGCCTCGAGACTCGACACTTCTGTTTCCGCATTTTGTCAAACTCTGATAAGAGTGCATTTTGGTATTGTATCATTTTGCCTGTCAGCTTATGTAAACCAAGCCATTATGTACTCTAATAAATAAATGAATACCTTTATCAACTTGTATGAGTTGATCCAGCTGTTGTAAATGGTTTTGCGCTAGCAAGACAGATCCTGGGTTAGCGCAGGAGCCACCCAGGTGGTCCCCAGAATCAGGGGCCCACAATCTGGGTTATGTAAGTATGCTTGGATCATGGATCGGTGACTTCTTGGCAATTGTCATAGAAGTCGAGGAAGGAAGAAATTTTGCTTTGCAAGTTTTTTGCACAGCACGCAGCGTTGTCTCACTTCGATATGTTGACGTAATCTTGATTCGGAAGTTCGGAACACAGCAAATGCTTCCCTGCAGCTACAGCTGCAGGTTCGGGTTTTTTCGCGCGAGCGCGCCGCCCTTCTCCGCGCGGTCATGGCGTCCCCTGGCCTTCGCGACGCGCAGGCCGTCCATTGCCTCGCCTGCAAGGTCGGCCTCGCCTCCAACGTGGTGCTGGCCACCGCCTTGCTCTCGCTCTACGCCAGGCGCGGCCTCCTGGCGCCCGCCCTGTGCCTGTTCGACGAAATACCCCACAGGGACGCCGTCGCGTCCAACGCCATGCTGGCCGCGCTCTGCGCCGCCGGGAGGGCGACCGACGCCAGGGACTTGTTCGACGGAATGCCGGACAGGACCCCCGCCTCGTGGAACACCATGCTGACGTCCTACTGCAAGGCCGGCGACCTCGCCGCGGCCAGGGAGGTGTTCGACGCGTGCCTCCGCGCGGGGAGCAGCAGCGTGGTGTCGTGGAACGCAATGATCGACGGGTACTGCAAGGCCGGGCGGATGGACGCCGCCGGGGAGCTGTTCGTCCGCATGGGAAGAAAATTTGGAAGGACCAGGTCCTTCTCAAACCAAAAAAGACCTGACCCGATCGTTGACACGTTTTCTCACCAATCCTAAAGCATTTGTCAGCTCAAGCAAACAAGAAAATCCCCAAATCCCGTCTCTTGTGGAACGGTGCCGTCGCCTAGCCCGCCGAAGGATACACCGCCGTCGTCCAGCCCAGTGCGGCCGCCGCCGCCACCGGAGGGCATCCCGTCGCCGTCCAGCTTGCCAACGATGTCCGTCGAGCCACCGAAGGGCATGCCGCCGCCGCCACCGGAGGGCATCTTGCGGAAGGCGTCGAGGCCGCCGCTGTAGCGGGAGGCGGGGCATGGGTTTCCCTGCACCATGAGGCGCTGGCTGACGACGTCGACGGGGTCCACACGACCTGCGCGGCCACGGCGGCGGCGACGCCCGCAGCAGCGCCTGCGGCCGCGGTCGCTGCGGGCTCCGGCGCGCCGAGGCCGAGCGCGGCCGGGCCGACGGCGGAGCGCGTAGCCTCGAGCGCCCCCATGTAGAGCGCACGCGCAGGGACGGTACCGGCGAGGGAGGTGGCAAACCCGCGGTAAAGGCGAGCGACCCCTCCCGCCGCAGGATGGCGGTGGCCGCAGCAGTGGCGGCGGCGGCGCCGAGGCTCGCGACTGCCAGCGTGCTGGAGGACGGCGACCGGAGGGCTGGACGATGGTGGCTGCTCGGCGGTGGCGCCGTTCCACAAGAGACACGGGAGAGACGGGATTTGGGGATTTTCTTGTTTGCTGGAGCTGACAAATGCTTTAGGATTGGTGAGAACACGTGTCGACGATCGGGCCGGGTCTTTTTTGGTTTGGGAAGGACCTGGGTCCTTCCAAATTTTCTTCCGTCCGCATGGGCTCCTCGCTGCGGGACGTCGTCACGTGGAACACAATGATGGCCGGGCATTTGCGCCGGGCGGACCCCGCCGCCGCCGTCGCGATGTTCTTCCGGCTGATGCAGGCCCTGAAGCATGAGCCGAGACTGCGGCCGACCATGGTCACCGTGGCCACTGCGGTGACGGCGTGCACGCAGGCGGGGGGCTTCGCCCTGGGCCGGCGGATCCACCTCTACATCTGGCGGCGGTGGCGGACGGAGACCGACAGCATGCTGACCCTGGCCCTCATGGAGATGCACTTCAAGTGCGGGAGCGTGGACTGCGCGCTCGAAGTCTTCGGCACCATGCTCTTCTGCTGGAACACGGCAATCGCTAGGCTCGGGATGAACGGCCGCGGCGAGGACGCCATCCAGACGTTCCGCGACATGGCCGGACGGGGAGCGCGAGGCGGGGTCAAGCCGGATGCGGTGACGTTCGTGGCGGTGCTGTCGGCGTGCAGCCACTCTGGGTTGGTGGCCGACGGCTTGAGGCTCTTCGCCGAGATGCTGGCTGTGCATGGCGTGGAGCCACGTGTGGAGCACTACGGCGGCCTGGCGGACCTTCTCTGCCGCGCGGGCCACCTCGACGAGGCCGTGCGCGTTGTTAGGTATTGTGTTGAATATATGTACGAGTAGGTTACATGGACTCTGTGTTATAATAGGCAGGGTTGGTTAGTGTTAGAGTCGGACTCTATCCAGGCTTACACTATATAAAGGGAGGCAGCCCTGGTGTCACCAAGACAACGACTTCATAATAGTAGCATAGGTAAGAGAGGAGGTCAACGGCTGGCATGTGGTCGTGGCCTGGTTAGCCGGTGTGCTGCGGTATTACGGATTGGGGAGGAGCGCCGATAATCAGAGCCCAGCAGATGTAGGCGAAAGCTGAACTGCGTTACCAAACATCGTGTCTCCTGGTGTCGTTCGTGATCTTGCATCGGCGCATATCCTAACACGCGTCGTGCGGACGATGCCCGTGCGGCCCAACGCCAAGGTCCTGGGCTGCCTCCTTCTCCACGCCCGCCGTTCCAGCCAGGCGGAGGACGGCGTCTGGGTGGGCGAGTGGGCGGCGGATAGGATCGCGGAGCTAGGCCTCCACGGCGAAGGCGCCGCCTACGACATGTCCAACATGTACGCGTCGTTGCAGAGGTGGTCCCACGTGGAGAAGCACAGGACCAAATCCGACGTGGCCGTGACAGGCGAGGCGAACATGTGGCGCAAGCAGCCAGGTCAGACCATCGTTGACGTAGCTGCTGCACAAATGGAAGAGCAGCATGCCAGCATTGCCGTGAACTCTGAACTCGAATGAAGTAAGAGTAGTGTGATGTGCATTTCTTTTTTGGGAAAGAGACACATGTCGTCCAGTTTCATTAACTATAATAAAAATATAAGAAAAAACCATACAGAACATGGGTCCCGGTCTCGCGCTGCCCTAGCCTCGCGTCGCCACGACTCCGCGCTCGCCTCCGTCCTCACCCTGATGGGGCCGCCTCAGGCCGGCGCCGTCATCCGCCGCACCCGCGCCGCCACAGTCCCGGCCTCGCGCCACCCCGGCCTCGCGCCGCCACGATCCTGGCCTCGTGCCGCCGTGCCGGTTCCGCCATGACTCCGCACCCGCCTCCGTCCTCTCCTGACGGGGTCGCCTTCCTCGCGGTCTACGCCTCGCCCACACCGCAGGTCTATGTTCTAGCGACTCCTCTCTCTTTCTCTCTCTCTCTCTCTCTTCGTTGGTTGGGTCGGATTAGGTTGAGTAACTCTGGTCTGGCCGTGCGTGTGTATATTGTTCCTGCAGGTGTGGATTACGACTTTGACGGTGAACCTCCTCAAGGACGAGTACTTTGATCCCGGTAGGTGCCACTGCCATCCTCCGTCCGTCGCCGCCGCTGATTCCTTGCTGTCATGCTGTGTCATTATGGATCCTTGCCATCCACGACACCGAGATGAGCAGGTGACTAGCTGAGGCTAGGGTTCTAAATTTCCTTTTTTTTCCTCATCAGCTCACTGAATGAGAGATTAGTGTCCTTTGATCCTTGACGCTCCATGAATTCCATCCAACGAATTTGAGGAGAGCCACATACAGCGGTGGGAAGTCACCGTGAGTGAGCAAATTCTCTGAAAATTCTTAGTTTTTTTTATCCCAAAAGATATGCTACTAAAGGTTCCTCCTTTAGAATTTAGAATGCATGTATTGAATCAGAATGATAAGAATTTGTTCTTCTGTATGTTATTCATTTGAAAATCTTATGTATGTGACAATGCACTGCTTGATGATTTTTCTGTCCTGTTACTTTCAAGCGGAAACATTAGTCTGTTATAAAATAGACTGATAGATTTACTAGCCATGAAATCATCGTGCTAAAATGGATTTTTTCATGCTTATGGATTGTTGTGGGTTGCAGTTCCCTCTAAAAATATAATTTATAACCTGGCAATATATATCAATAGTAAGAATGCAAATTTGTAGCTTATTTTGATCACATTTCATTATTGTTGACATAGGACTTAACACCCCAAATTGACTAAACACCCCCAAATTGATTATTTGATTTGCATCACTAATTATGTGTAAGTTTGTGATTTTAGTGTGCTATCTCTCATGTTCTTTATGTGGTACTTTTATTCCAGGTACTTTTTAACACCCCCAAATTGTTTATTTGATTGACATCACTAATTATGTGGCAGAATGTAGCATTTGATTTAAATGTCATGTGTCCTAATTCTTTATGGAATTGATGTTATTTTTTCACAAATAAACTGTAGTGCCTCTTGGATTAGCATGTAAGCACTACCTTTGCAGGAGTAGATTTTGGATCGTGGACTGAGCAATGCTCATTGATGTCATGCAGGTGGCCATTGCTATCTTTCATTCATATATTACCGATCATTTGTGTTGTAACAAGTCTTATACGTTGAGACCATTCTGGAAAAGGTAATTGCCTGATTCGTATCATCCTTGAAATTTCATTGCGCTTATGGTATGGTAATGGAGTCTAGATGTTCACACTTACCTTCCGTAGCGGTAGGGTTTTTTTGTGGGTTCATTTATCCATAAGTATTGATAGGAACATTGAAAAATAAAGATAATAATCTTAGATTTTATAGTCCTGTTGGTGCTATATTTTCCTATATGTTTATGATCAAATTTCCACACTAGAAGCTAAGCTCTATGGTCCCTTTATCTCTATCTCTACTACTTTAAAGCATCTAATGGACGTGGTGGTGGTACTGCCAACTAACAATCTCAACCATCCAACAAACACTGTCCTATCCGCACCGTTCGATCTCATCCCAAACTCACCCCGCCGCCGCCTTTGGGATTCAACTGCCCCCCGCCTCCCTGCCCTCCCACCTCCCACGAACCTATTCGTGTAACTACCCCTCCCAACTCCCACGTCGTCTCCTCGCTCTCTTGTGATCACATACATAGCCCACCAAAATCTGCCTTGCCGTCGCTGGAGGAGGGTATGTTTGGGTGGTTCAGATTTTTCAGATTAAAGCAGTTACTTTATCATCTCTCTAGCTTGGGCATTTTGAGTTGCAGGAATCTGTGTTGGATATCAGTACATGGTTTCATAAACTTGGTGATGGTTGGCTTGCTAATCTTTTTTTTTGCTTTGGTAATACCAGTCAACTTGTCCTGTGAATTTTCTTTAATACCATTTTTTTTTCTTTGGTAATACCAGTCAACTTGTTCTGTGAATTTGTATTGTTCACAAAATGTTTCCCCTCTGTATGTCCATTATATTCGAGTAAAAATGTTTCTATTTCAGTGAAGTGGATTAGTTTGTTTGAGCTCAGTTACCCACTTTGAAAAACATTTAGGCTGTATTTGCCACTGACTTACACACGAGAACCTTTTTGTGCCTCCCGAACACCCTGGGAGTAGATTTTCCTGCCTCGTACGTTTTTTTACCTCTCTGCCAAAGACTCCATGCAATACACACATATTCATTTCTTCTGCAGGGTTATCTAGGTTAATTTGCAATTTCCAAGACTGAAATGCATAACTAAGAGATGCAAGTTATTTGTTAGTTGTTGCGGAATTTTCTCATAACATACCAAAATTTTTGACATGTCTAGGTATTATGTGAAAATCACTTAGGCTTTTAAAATATGTGATTATGATAGTATGGTATTGGACAGCTTGTAAAATTGAATTTAATGCTTTCCACAATGCAGAACTGAAGTCTTTCTTGATTTATTATCATCTATTGCTTGGTCCAAATTTTACAAATAACTTGTCGTAATTTGCGAATTAAATGACTTCATGTTCCTTTCCTTTTACAATACTTTTTCGCCAGACTGTGTGGCCGTGTGCAGATTTGGTACCAAAGAAAAAAACTTATAATCTTTGCTAATGGATGGTGCAGATAGATGGCCATATACACCAGCAGCTTTCAACAGACACGTGTTCTACGAATTCATGCTTCAGTTTTCTATTTGTCATCAAGGCTTGCTGGATGTTACATCTTGTTCATATTTAGCATGTAAGGTGTCTCTTTGATTTTCTCATGTACTTGTCAGATTGTGTGGCTATGTGCAGTTTTGGTACCAACAGAGCAATACCTTACATAATCCTTTGCCTTTGTATGGTGCAGAAAGATGGCAATGTTGGGTAGCAGCTGTGTATGGAAACCTTAGCTACATATTGATGCTCCAGTTTTCTATAGATAGCTTGATTCTAAATGTTCAGGAAACTTGAAGTGTGTTGTCCCGTTGTTATTTGTATGGCTATGAATTTTACAGGGATGCAAAATCAAACCCATTCTGTTTGTATGGATTACAGTGGCTGTTCGGTGCTGAATTTATATTTATTCTGTATATGAATTTATGCATTTTTAGCATGTATACTCCGTATCACATTTGCATCAAGACTGGAGTTGTACTTGCATTGCCCAGGCTGCAAATAACTTAGTTCTACTATTTTATTACTTTGAACCATATATTCAGGCTGCCATGTCTATCCATCTTTATAGTTGGATTTTCCTTTGACTGAGTTACATACTTTCCATATTTATATATTCAGTCTGGCATGTCGATCCATCTTAGCATTTTGTAGTTTGATGGCCTCGTGTGTGTATCTTATGTATCTTGCGGTCAGAGGCTCTTCTTGAAGGATTACTTAAGAATGGAAGGCTAATATTCGAGAGCTGCACCAGGGATGAAAATGATGTTGTAGAGGCATTTGCTTATCTTGCAACAGGAGAGATATTCCTCGGGTTGCAACAAAAGCATTTTTTAGCAGTAGCATGTTCTCGTTTTTTAATGAACTCAACAACATTGATAGTTTGTAAATTTTGTATGTAATCAAGTGATTTATATAAAATGTTATGTTTGCTACGCAATCAAGCCAATTTTAAGCAACTTCTATATTCTGATATGTATCCAAGTTCTTTATATGGAATCCTCAACTGAATTGCATCTAGCTGATGATTTCGTGGCTACCCTTCAATTGTGTATACACTATGCAATCAAATGTATGACATTTTGGAGGCAATAAAGCCGCTGTTCCAGCAATTCTGTCCAGTTATATGCCTATTGTGTGGAGCATCCCTCTTAGCTGTGGCTTTGAATTGTAAAAATATTTCTTTCCTTTTCTTTTAATGTGGCTGCGAATTAGTTTTTCTTTCACCCTTTTATGGTCCGTGGCAGAGCACGGACATTGTACAGGGGAGGATCCAGGATTTTGAGTGGGGGGTGCACACTTACTGACTTATGTCTTATGTTGAATGATTAAAGTGTCATGAAGTTACAATTATGCTTCCAGAATAGTGAAGTTACTAAAATATTCAACCGATAGTCACATAACGCAAAATATGAATATAAAACGACAATACATCAAGGAAAATAGAAAATCACCTTATAATTGTGGCTCTTGGCTCACCACCGTCACCGGAGCAGGAGCTACAACTTCATCTTCTTGTCCATCTACTGCAGGTGCTAGTTTACGAAAATATGAACCAATGTCTCTTGACCCTCTTCCTCTCTTCATCACAATTCACCAACAAGGTGACAATTTGTAATTTCATAACCAATTGAAATTTAACATAGCACATTAGCATAATAGCACCGCAGATGGGCAGATGCACAAATCAAAAATAAAATTCTTCTCTTCATCGGTGACTTACCAAATAGAGAGCATCAGAAAGGAGGTCGCAGGCGCACAGCGAGCCAGCGACGCAGGTCGGTGGAGGCGCCGAGGCGGAGCAGGCAGGGGCGGCGCCGTGGCGGGGAGGCCCGTGGCCGTGCCGGTGCTGCCGCGTGCTGGAGCCTGGGGTGGAGGCGGCGGCGGCGGCGGACGACGGGAGGCGACGGGCCAGGCGGCGACGACCGGCGAACGGGCGGGAGGCGGCACCGGCAGGGTGAGGTGAGGCCGTGAGCATGAGGGAGAGCTAGGGTTGGGGAAATAGGGAATTTGGGGAATTTTCCCCCAAATTTGGCTGCGATGGGCCGAATGGGCCAGGGGGTGGGCGGGTGACTAGTTTGAAATGCTATTGGGTCATTTTAGTGGGCTGCTTAAGGTGAAATGGTCAGAATATCATATGAAATAGTCTTTTTCTTTTAATATAAGACCTAATAGACATATATGAGCTTAAAATTTTCTAAAAAATTGAGGGGATGCCCCCCAGGATCTGCCCCTGGCATTGTACTAGTCAATTTAAAAGAAAATAGATGGATGGGAAGGGGAATCCCACACCATGCTAACGGGGTGGCCCACTGGCGCGGTGGGCCAAGAGCAAGGAGGCAGGGGAGCGAGCACTACCCCCTCCCCCTCCATCCCCTACCTCCAGCCGGTGAGGCCGTGTGAGGGAGAGGGAAGAGGAGCGCGGGGCGACATCGCACGACGGAGCCCAGCTCCAAGCACGGGAGAGAGAGAGAGAGAGCACGGCAGCGGACCAAAGGGAAGGAACGACAGCGACAGAGCTGTACTGGAGCGGAGGCGCGACGAGGAAGGACGGCACCGCTGCAGGATCCTTGGTGACGGCGCGGCGGAGAAGGACCTGCGCAAGGGGAGCAAGGGAGAAAGGGGAATGAGTTCGGGAGGAAGGGAAAGCCCCTGGTGCGGTGGCTCGGATACAGGGCCGGCTCTAGGCCTTGGCGAGAGGGGCGACCGCCTATCGAAGGGGGCCCACAACCAGGTACTACAGATGCGAAGTCTGACAGGCTGCAAACCCACAGCGTGTACGATGCGAAGGCCGAAGGTAAAAGGAAGAAGCAAAACGAAGAAGTACAACTGTCAGCTGTAGAACCATTCAAAATTAATTACTTTCTAGTCATCGTTGACGTTGCAATGGCTTTATTGACTAGTCGAGTTGAGCAGCTAAAAACATTTGAAAGGTGTTTGGTTTCTTATTCAACTCAAAAAATCTGAAGTCCATGGATGATAGTGATCTATGAAATTGTTGCGCTACTTTTTTATATGCTTTTTCTCATGATAATTCGTCTATTGTTGATCTAGATGATTTTTCTCTGAACTAAAAGTGTTGCAAGTAATTTTGCCAGATGATTTGATGTCAGCGCCTGAGATTCTTCAATTTGTTACATCTGTAGATTGCTATCCAAATATCTATTTTGTCTATTAGATCCTCTTAGCTGTACTTATGACTGTAGCCTTAGCTGAAAGAAATTTCTCAAAATTGAAACTACTGAAAAACTGCTTGAGGTCAACTATGTTACAGGAAAAATTGAATGGCTTGACTATGTACTGCATTGAGAAGGATGTATTGGACACTACAGGAGGCGGCAACAGTCTAGACGGCTAAAGCCGTCGATACAAATATAACAACCGTCGGGTTTAATTACTCTCGACGGCTAACCGTCGATACAAGGCCGTCGAGTGAAAGTCGTCGAGACAAAGAGACAGTGTCGACGGCTTAGCCGTCGATACTACTCTTATCGACGGCCCAGTGCAAAGCCGTCGAGACAGACCACCCAAACGCCGTTTCCTGCAAGGTGGTCCAATATCGATGGCTGACGTCCAGCCGTCGGCACTGTCTTCGATGGGGCCCACTGTGCATAGTATACGTTGACGTGGACGAAACTGGTGTGTCGACGGCCATATTAGGCCGTCGAAACTGACCCTGACCGGACCCACCGAGAGACAGCGCATGGTGACGTGGATTGAACCTGGTAGTCTCGACGGCCCTTTATTGGCCGTCGGTACAGCCTCTCCTTGGCAGCCTATATCGACGGCCCAATGATGGCCGTCGAGATAGCCTCTGAGCCAAAAAAAAAAAAAAGTTTTGCATATTGTAAAAAAAATCACAAATTTTTGCAGCTGCCGCGGCTGCACCCAGTAGCAGCGACAGCCGCACCTGCAAACCCAAAATACCCCGCAATTATATATATACCCATCGTCGCATATATGCGACCACAATTCATCCAAATCACATATATATCACATCTCCACAAAACTAAATAAAACCACATCGCGACAAACACATATAGCACATAGAAAGATAACTCGTCGACACAATCACATCGAAGTCCAAGTTCATCATCAAAAGCTATCAAATAACAAATGCAACACGAAGTTTCCAACTAATAGTAACAAAGTAAAAAAGTAAAGCTACTGATCAGGGTTGTTTGGCCGACGATCGTTCTCCGATGGGTTCTTTGGAGGATTACGCGGCTGGGTGAACATCGGTGGGGCGCTCGCGAAGAGGTCGGTGACCCAGTTGGGATTTTTCTGGCTCACCGATGTCTCTCCTCCCTCCTGGCCATGAATTTCACTATGAGCCGCTGAACCAGAACTCTGCATGTGTACAAAACAATTGATTATTAATTCGTCACATTTGAACGGTCCGAAACATCATTTAACATGAGTTAATATCTTACCGCCTCCGTAACATACGGCAAGCCACCATGTGGGTGAGCTGAGTCCACGTATTCGCCTGGTGGAGTAGTATGGCTGCCGTACGGGATGTAGGGAGCCGGTGTCCATCCACCGCGAAACGGTGGCGGACCCCTGTAGAAGGCCGGAGCGCCAGCGGTACCACTGGGACCAGCCTAAAATTTTATGGACATCTAATTTGTAAATGAAATTGGAATAAACTACATGTGTATGGATATTATAGGTTTAGGACAATACCCTGCCCAGTCGAGAGATAGACTCCAGATAGGCGAACATCTGCTCGAACTCATATCGTTGCCTCGCCATCTCAGCCTCCTGCCTTTGTCTGGCTTTTTCTTGGGTCCTCAGGCTCTCCCTCATCGCCTGCATCATCTGTTTGCTCTCCTCCTTCTCCCGCTCCGTCTCCTCCCTCTCCCGCTACCTCTCCCTCTCAATGCGGGCCTCGAAGGCGCGTCGGCTCTCCGTTTAAGAGTGGGCAGCCCTCACCTGAGGCATGTAATCCTTAGACCTGTAAAAAGCGATGTTAGTGGTTACAAAATATGATATAAGCTGACACGTACATAAAGTAGACAGTATCATACCTCAGGTGGTCCCCTCCGATCGCTAACCTCCCATGAGCCTTTCCGTCCATAGCCTCATGTATGACCAAAGGATCAAGGGGCTCCTCTTCTGGGTCCTTCTCTTGGTCATGCTTATCAGCGAAAGCCTCTCTGTAGCGTGCCTGCATTGAAGTGAAGATAATCGAGTTAGAATGTATGATTGTGTATGAACTAATTAATATATTACTACGTACCTCTCGCTGCGCAGCTACAGGGTCCACAGGACCGAATGAGCCATCCTTTTTCTGGGAGGTATGGCCCCTCTGGAACACCAACAGCCAAGACGGAAGCTGGCCAGTCGTGGCATCTTGCATTGTACAAGTGGAGTGTCGATATATTCGTCTTTACAAGAAAACGGAAGTGGAGTGTCGAAATAGTAAGAGAATAGTACTACCATCTTTTTCCTTAGCTGAGCGAACGACGACTTCCCGATCGTCGTTTTGCTCGTCATAGCTGCTCGGTTCTTCTTCGCCTTCAAGGACTTTTCCTTGAACGCCTCGCTGGCCCAGTGCTGCGGCAGGGCCTCCCAAGCATCCGGGGCGTTCGACACCCAGTCCGTTTGAACCTGCGCGTACTCTTGAGCCTCGAGGTACAGCTTGCGCGCGTCGGACTGGGTGATTTTCTCGCCCTTCATAATCCTGACAAGACAAGACAAAAGTAAATTATTCGTATAGGAACCATATGCGCCAAAAACAACAGAAGAAATAAGTGAATACCTGTGGAAATCCTGAACGGCGGTGACCCGTGCACTCGACATCAGATCCTGCACCTTCTGCTTCGCGTTCCTATCGAAGCGATGCAAACAAGGCTGCTATCATTCAAAGAGGTGGTTTTGATAGGTTCTTGAAGTTGACATCCAGATTTTCGGAAGACCGATCAGTAATACAGGAGGTACTACATATCAATGGACGGTACAGAAACATCTATAAGAGCTAATTTTAGATTCTGTTCTGAGTTAAATGAATGTGTAGGTAATGTCTATGGTGACAGTTCTTACACTGAGGTCACCAGAAAATGCAGCACGTGCAATGGGAGTAGGCTATGGTACCCTGGCGATACAGGCAATGCAAAGGTTCCCCTCCTCTGCCCAGACTCAGAAGCAAGCATGCCTTATGATTCGTAATCTTGTGGTGAGAAACCCTGAAAACAGGTATGCTGTAGAATATGCACTTCCATTTCCTCACAAATCTATAATAGATAGTCTGTCAAAAGAGAGATGGATTGATGGAGCTAGAACTTCGACACGGTGTCCTAGTACACACCATCTACATCTTACAGTAAGTTGCAAAATTGCTAAGAAAATGTTTCTACATCTTGACACTTTGTGTTGCCACTGTAGGACAATCCTGCTTAATGACGGTGTAGAGAAGCTTATCAGGAAGGCCAAGGCAGTGCATGGTAGCTGCAAAGATGCTGCCACGTCTGCCTTGAGGGACCTTGGTGTGGACAATTACAACGCATAGACATCATAGGAACTAGAAACTCTTATCATCCGTGAAATTTAGTAATGTGGGAATATATTGGAAACATGCATGGTGTTTAGGTTAGTAGAATTGGACTACGCTGTCCGGCCGATGCTATGGAATATTTTCAACTGCGAGGCATATATCCAATTTAGTAATGACAGGAAACTGAACCTACATGTCAGAGGCATATATCCAATTATCCTAAAGTTTTAATGCGAGGCGCCACTGTGAATTGCTAGAATCTGAAAACGTTGACACGTTGGCACTGATATAAGAAGCTAGCAATGAAGGTAGAGTAATTGCACAAAGAATTTTTTTTTTGGTGGCGTAGGGATGGAAATAATGAGTAATGACACAATATGAAGATACAAAATATGAAGCGTTAACAATATTTATATTCAATTTCAAATACTTTAGTCTAGCTCATTTTTTAAAAACTTTTGCATAGAGCTTTGATGAAGATAGTGTAACAAAACTAACAATCAAAAAAAACCATCTTACCATCTCTTAGGTGATAGTCTGCATTAACATACAAGATTTCAATCTAGAGAAAAATAACATCCATAGTTTCCGTCTTAAGTTCTATCTTCCTAAAATAACAATTTAAGCTAGTTTTTTCTATTTTTTGCATCCTAAAAAACCAAAAAGGAAAAGAAAGAAATGACTTGGCCAATTTCCTGTGTTTTGATTGCCTTTTTCGCATGGTAAAAGAACTGGAAAAAAAAACACGAAGTCGGAGAGTCCGGGAATCGAAACCAGGTGCACTTGCTTATACCTCGCGTGGGAAAACCAGCTGACCTTCAGGCTAGTTGCATCTTCGTGTGGACAAAAAATCTACAAAACAGAAGGTAGAAGTGGAAAGAGCAGAAAATGGAAAAAAGGGTGGATCGGCTGGGATTCGAACCCTGCATTACGGCGTGAAAGCTCGAGCCGGAGACCAACAGAGCAATCGTTCCGCGTTGTTGATTTTCTGACAGAAAAATTTCTTTTATATATAAAGCATAATCGGACGGTCGGATTTACACATCAAACACCATCAAACGGTTGTGGTTGGACAGGACAACGTGGACGCAACAGAAGGCCACAGCAGCGAAGACACTTTTCACATTGTCCTTCTTTAGCGCTAGCCCATCGTGTAATAGATAGATAGATAGATAGATAGATAGATAGATAGATTGTGATTATGACGGAGTGAGGGGCAACCGGCAACTCAAATGACTCCGGCCAAAGTTTTTTTACCACCTTTCTCCTTAACTCCAACAACCTCTCGCCGGAGTAGGGGATGCAATGGGACCTATTTATCGTCTTAAAACTTTAGATTTTTGTGACGAATTTAGTTTCATGTCATATCTAGTTTTTTAGGGTTTGTTGTCACTCCCGTCCTTCATGATAGTGTCGATAGTGGAGCTACTCCGTTTAAACGCTACTCAGTAGTCAACTGTGTAGGCCGTGTATGCCGTTTAATCCGTATAATCCCGTTTAATCCGTTTTTTGGGCCGTTTAATCGGCCGTGTAGTCCGACTATTCGCTAAACGAAGAGTGGCCGACTGTTTAGCGTTTACCGTTTAGGCTAACACTGCTTATACCTCGTGTGGGAAAAACAGCTGACCTACAGGCTAGTTACATCTTCGTGTGGACAAAAAATCTACAAAACAGAAGGTAGAAGTGGGAAGAGCAGAAAGTGGAAAAAAGGGTGGATCGGCTAGGATTCGAACCCTGCACTACGGCGTGAAAGCTCGGGCCGGAGACCAATAGAGCAATCGTGCCGCGTTGTTAATTTTCTGACGGAAAAATTTCTTTTATATATAAAGCATAATCGGACGGTCGGATTTACACATCAGACACCATCAAACGGTTGTGGTTGGACAGGACAACGTGGACGCAACAGAAGGCCACAGCAGCGAAGACACGTGTCACATTGTCGTTCTTTAGCGTTAGCGCATTGTGTAATAGATAGATAGATAGATAGATAGATAGATTGTGATTATGACGGAGTGAGGGGCAACCGGCAACTCAAATGACTCTGGCCAAAGTTTTTTTACCACCTTTCTCCTTAACTCCAACAACCTCTCGCCAGAGCAGGGGATGCAATGGGACCTGTTTATCGTCTTAAAACTTTAGATTTTTGTGACGAATTTAGTTTCATGTCATATCTAGTTTTTTAGGGTTTGTTGTCACTCCCGTTCTTCATGATAGTGTTGATACTCGATAGTGGAGCTACTTGGGTTTGTAATAATCTTCGTTCAAACATTCTCCAGGATGATGATTGTCGCCGGCGACCTCCATAACGACGTCTTTGGTAGGATTGGTGCTTGGATCCTCAATCTATTCATGGGCTATTGGAATTTGTCCCCTGCCTATGGTGAGAGTTTTGTTCGAGCTTGCTATGTAGAATTCCACTCCATGACGACATCGAATGTTTTTACCAATTTTCTGATGCGATCCATAGAGGCATATCACAGAACGAACACCATTGGAATTGGATTAGGATATTCGTGCAAACGCAAGTACAAAATATAAGTTTCAACTAACAAAAACCCAAGCTTGATCTGGCAAAAAAATCAAGTTTCAGTAGCAAAAACCTAAGTTTTACTAGTAAAAATCTAGGTTTCAACAGGCTAAGACATCGGCATCGACATCGTGGGAACTTGGGAAGATACGTGTTGAAACTTAGAAAAATACCCATTGAAACTTAAGAAACCTACTGCTAAAACTTGATAATATAAAAAGTTTCGCGAGTACGAAATCCAAATTTTAGCATACAAAATACAGGTGTTGGTTTTATATATAAAGTTATGTTGTACTCCCTCCATTCTTTTTTGTTTAACGCTTCTGACTTTTGAACACATCTTTGACCATTCATCTTATTCAAAAAATTATGTAAATATCATTTATTTTGTTGTGATTTGTTTTATCAATAAAGATATATTAAACATGACTTTTTTTTTCATGTTTGCACTAATTTTTTGAATAAGACGAATGATCAAAGGTGTGCTCAAAAGTTAAATACGTCAAACAAAAAAAAAGGAGAGAGTAATAGTTTCTTTTTACGATTGTAGCTTTTCAGTCAAGGATCTAAGTAATTCTTTTACTCAAAAAAAGAAAAAAAAACTAGAGAGTAGTGAAGCTACAGCTACAAGGCGGTCGCACGGATGACTGGTCTGGGAGATCCCAAGGGGCACCATCCTCTGTTCCCTATTTGCGCCACCTGTGACATCCACGCAAATTGGCTTGGCCATCGGTATCAACCGCACCTACTTGGTTGACCACACATCTGCTCGGTCTAGGTGTGCTAAAAAGCGGCCACGTCCAATGCATCTTTTACCCGGCTCCGGGTACAGAACCTGATGACGAAGAGGGTGACGGAAGCAAATGGGAGCAGAAGCCGCCGATCAGTCAAACAAAGAGCAAGAAACTTCGTCGCGCCATGACGGTTCCGGAGGAGGAGGCCCACTCCGGGCTCCGGAACCTATAAATTCAACCGGAATCCTGAAACATTTGCAGGCAGAGGCGAGGAGAAAAACAGAGCAAAGAAGCAAGAAACAGAGAGCAAAGAAAGCACCATTTCAAGAATCGATTTGCAAGTTAGCTGCAGCGGCGACGACATGGTGCAAAGCCAAGCCGCGGAAGGGGCGATCCCGCTGCTGAAGCCGTACAAGATGGGGCAGTTCGAGCTCTCCCACCGGGTGGTGCTCGCGCCGCTGACGCGCTCCCGCTCCTACGGCAACGTGCCGCAGCCGCACGCCGTGCTCTACTACGCGCAGCGCGCCACCCGCGGCGGCCTCCTCATCACGGAGGCCACGGGGGTCTCCGCCACCGCGCAGGGCTACCCGGAGACCCCCGGCATCTGGACGCGGCAGCAGGTCGACGCCTGGAAGCCCATCGTCGACGCCGTCCACCGCAAGGGCGCGCTCTTCTTCTGCCAGCTCTGGCACGTCGGCCGCGTCTCCACCAACGGTAAGTGCACGCACGCGCTGATCACGGAGTTGCATTGCTCGCTTTGTTTTGATGGGCATTGCTGATTCGGTCCTCTTGATTTGATGGAATGAACCAACAGATTTCCAACCAGATGGGAAGGCGCCCATCTCGAGCAGCGACATCCAGATCACGCCGGACGAGTCGTACGGCGTGGTGTACTCCAAGCCGCGGCGGCTCCAGGCGGAGGAGATCCCTCAGGTTGTCGACGACTTTAGGCGCGCCGCGCGGAACGCCATCGAGGCGGGGTTCGACGGCGTGGAGATCCACGGCGCGCACGGCTACCTCCTGGAGCAGTTCATGAAGGACAGCGCCAACGACCGCGCCGACCAGTACGGCGGCAGCCTCGAGAACCGGTGCCGCTTCGCGGTGGAGGTCATCGACGCCGTGGTCCGCGAGGTGGGCGCGCACCGCGTGGGGATCAGGCTGTCGCCGTTCGTGGACTACATGGACTGCGTCGACTCCGACCCGCAGGCGCTCGGCGCCTACATGGTGCAGCAGCTGAACAAGCACCCCGGCTTCCTCTACTGCCACATGGTGGAGCCCCGGATGGCCATCGTCGACGGCCGCAGGCAGATCCCCCACAGGCTCCAGCCCTTCAGGAAAGCCTTCGACGGCACGTTCATCGCCGCCGGCGGGTACGACCGGGAGGAAGGCAACAAGGTGGTGGCCGACGGCTACACCGACCTCGTCGCCTTCGGGAAGCTCTTCTTGGCCAACCCTGACCTGCCCAAGAGGTTCGAGCTGAATGCACCATTGAACAAGTACGATCGCTCCACCTTCTACACGCAGGACCCCGTCGTCGGCTACACGGACTACCCTTTCCTTGACGATGAATAGATGATCAATAATGACACAGCTGCTCCGCCATCATATGTAATAATGGTGCTCGTCCATTTGATTGTGATTCGGATTCTAATGATATGCATGGTTTGTATACGCGCGCGTCTACATAGTGTTGTTTATGCCTCTTCGTTGATTCCAATCGAACACATGATGTCAATAATGATGTCATCATGATAATTTTAAAAATAACTCTGTGAGCATCGCTACCCTAAACCCTGAGCATCACCACCCTCTCTATATCTCTTCTATAAAACACTATTAGCGTCTTCTCCGTTCATTTCTCTAAAATTCATTCATAATTTGCACTACATATTATAATAAATTTCTTTCCTTCAACAGCCCTTCTATGTCTATTACAATATTATAAAAGGTCTGCTGAAGATACTCTATAGCCCGTAAAATATGTACTTCGGTTTCCCGCACACCCTCGATGGAGTTGTAACGCCGTGATATATCCTACGCTTGGACTAGCTAGACTAGACCGAGTTGTAACACCCTAATTTTGTAAACCAAATAAAGTATTTTAAATTGCAAAAATTATTTGAAATTTTGGCAGATGTTTGAAATAATTTGGCTAAATTTTAGCCCGACCCAAAAATTGTCAACCCTCAGGCCTCCTCCCTCCTCGGCCCACTACCTCCTCAGACTCCCCCTCCCTCCCGCAGCGTATTCCCTTGTCGGTCGAGCTAGCTAGCCCCTTGCAGCCCAATTGGCCCACTTGCTCCTCCCCTGCTGGATCCATAGCCGCTCTCACCGTCCTCGCCGTGTACCGCCGTCACCACCGCATTGCACGGGAGCCGCCTCAAGCCCGCATGTTCACAGTGACAAATACCGTCCTGCCCCTCCTTTTCCCCACCCACATGGCTGGCCGGTGAGCCACTTGCGCCACTGCCTCGTCCCCGCGCGCCACGTCTTTGTCAGAGCTGACCCATCTCGCAGCCGGCGTCGCGCCCTCCTATAACCGGTTCGAGAGGCGCTCTATCCGCCTCGAAATCATGCGCCCACCCCACTTTTCCCCGCCGAAGATGGAGCCCCTATCGGAGATTGCGTCACCGCCCGTGTCATCCCTCCGCCGCCGGCATTGCTCAGCACAGAACAAAGCCGCGAACCTTCTCGGGCTCTGCCCAGCATGGCCCCAACACGCCGATGAACCCCTCCACCTTCACCTCCGATCCTTCCGCTATAAATGCCACATCGCCGCACCGAAAATTCCCCCTCCTCCCATTTTTCCCCATTTTTCACCTTCGGTGACAGGAGCTCACGCCGCCGCACCACCTCCATGGTGAGCTCCAAGCTCGTCCAAAGCATCCCCCAGCCCCTGGACCCTCTCTTGGATGCCCCTGTTCCCCTCTACTGAAGTTGCTTCGCTTGAAATCCCCTGGAGCACCTCGCTGGCGTCTTCTTCCCGAAGGATTCGGACCCTGTCACTACCGGCTCCGTCCAGACCCTGGCATACCAAATCGAGACTGTGATGAGCTTCCCCGCATCCCCGTGATCCTCCCCGTACCCTCCGTTTATCGGATTAGGCTCTAGGACCACCCCACTCTGTCGGACCCCGAAGCCTTTGCCGCCGTTGAGCTCCGATCCACACCGACACCCACCGCCAAGCTTCCTCACCTAGGTCCCTAGCTTTGCTCCGCCTCCAATTCCCCATAGAGCCCCTCGCCATCCTCGAGATGTCCCGGAACGAAGCCGTCATCCACTACCTCACCGGAGCAGAACCCCGTAGCGCAAGGAAGAAGAAGGGTGATGTCACCTCGACATCACCGAAGCCCTGAGACGCTGCCATTTCGCTACTTTTGATGTTCATATTGTCTAGGATAGCCCAGTAAACCAATTAAGGGTGCAGGCGGGCCGGCCTGCAGGCGGCCTGCAGGTTGCTGCGCCACCCACCAAAAAATTTGGTGCATCCTGCAGAGCCCACCAGTAGAATTGGCTACAGCCCACACAGCCTGCTGGGCCATGTGATGAAGCAGGCTGCCTGCAGAGCCTGCAGAGTTTGCTGCGCCTGCTACAGTTTGCTTCTGTGTGCATTTACGTGTGAATGGAAGCCCAACCGTTCAGCCCCCAGCCGTTCCAAACAGAGTTCCCCTTAATTGACCAGCTCTGGCCTGCATTTGTGTAGCCCATCAAACAAGGAAACTTCACCAGGCAAGCAATCTACAAATTGAAATAGAAATCTCATTCAAAAAAAATATATCACAATCTAGTAGCCAGCATTGGTTACTAGCCAATTAACTAGGCCATCCAGAAATGCCTCTGTGACCTGTACACTTACTCTTCATGGAGAAAAGAACAACAATGATGTGGAAGAATGAAATGGAGGCAACAGAAATCTTCAGTTTTAAGCCATCACATCCATTCATTTATCTGAAATTCATTCATAATTTGCACTACATTCTAAAAAATTTCTTTCCTTCAACAGCCCTTCTATGTCTATTACAATATTATAAAAGGTCAACTGAAGATACTCTATAGCCCGTAAAATATATACTTCGGTTTCCCGCACACCCTTGATGGAGTTGTAACGCCGTGATATATCCTACGCTTAGACTAGCTAGACTAGACCAAGTTGTAACACCCTAATTTTGTAAACCAAATAAAGTATTTTAAATTGCAAAAATTATTTGAAATTTTGGCAGATGTTTGAAATAATTTGGCTAAATTTTAGCCCGACCCAAAAAATTTCAACCCTCGGGCCTCCTCCCTCTCCGGCCCACTACCTCCTCGGACTCCCCCTCCCTCCCCACAGCGTATTCCCCTAGCGGCCCAGCTAGCCCCTTGCAGCCCAATTGGCCCACTCGCTCCTCCCCTGCTTGATCCACCGCTTCTCTCGCCGTCCTCGCCTTGTACCGCCGTCACCACTGCATTTCACGGGAGCCGCCTCGCGCCCGCATGTTCACACGGACAAATACCGTCCTGCCCCTCCTTTTCCCCACCCACATGGCTGGCCCGCGAACCACTTGCGCCACGGCCTCGTCCCCGTGCGCCACGTCTTCGTCAGAGCTGACCCATCTCGCCGCTGGCGTCGCGCCCTCCTATAACCGGTCCGAGAGGCGCTCTATCCGCCTCGGAATCATGCGCCCGCCCCACTTTTCCCCGCCGAATATGGAGCCCCTGTCGGAGATTGCGTCACCGCCCGTGTCATCCCTCCGCCGCCGGCAATGCTCGCCACAGAACGGAGCCGCGAACCTTCTCGGGCTCAGCCCAGCATGGCCCCAACACGCCGATGAACCCCACCACCTTCACCTCCGATCCTTCCTATATAAAAGCCCCATCGCCGCACCGAAAATTCCCCCTCCTCCCACTTTTCCCCATTTTTCACCTTCGGTGGCGGGAGCTCACGCCGCCGCACCACCTCCATGGTGAGCTCCAAGCTCGTCCAAAGCATCCCCCAGCCCCTGGACCCTCTCTTGGATGCCCCTGTTCCCCTCTACTGAAGTTGCTTCGCTTGAAATCCCCTGGAGCACCTCGCCGGCGTCTTCTTCCCGAAGGATTCGGACCCTGCCGTTGCCGGCTCCGTCCAGACCCTGACATACCAAATCGAGCCCGTGGTGAGCTTCCCCGCATCCCCGTGATCCTCCCCGTACCCTCCGTTTATCGGATTAGGCTCTAGGACCAGCCCGCTCTGTCGGACCCGAAGCCTTTGCCGCCGTTGAGCTCCGCTCCACACCGACACCCACCGCCAAACTTCCTCACCTAGGTCCCTAGCTTTGCTCCGCCTCCAATCCCCCATAGAGCCCCTCGCCATCCTCGAGATGTCTCGTAACGCAGCCGTCATCCACTACCTCCCCGGAGCAGAACCCCGTAGCGCAAGGAAGAAGAAGGGTGATGTCACCTCGACATCACTGAAGCCCTGAGACGCTGCCATTACTCGCTACTTTTGATGTTCATATTGTCTAGGATAGCCCAGTAAACCAATATAGTTTAGGAAAAATTGATCACATAGCACTCTACCAACATAACACACATCTCACAGCCAGGATTATTGGTCCACTGATTATAACTTGAGATTGATTATATACATGATTTTATGCAAGACTTTCTCATACGGTTTCAGTAGCTGAGAGTAGAAAGTTTATTGTGTATTATTTAAAGAAACAACGGTGTAAGCGATGAACAATATTGAGCCCATCTAGAACCTTCAGCACCTATTGCATTTCCATGGTACATAGAGTTTTACGAAGGTATTTTTATAATCAATTATGTATTCAAGATGATTTGTGCGACTTCATATTCGAATAGATCTGTATTTATTATATTTTAGTTTTTCATGAGGTACGCGATATTATTTCACATCAGCAATGTCATTTGTGCACATATATCCTTTTCTTTTGATCTCAATACACACTTTTGTTAGTATCTTACATGTGTTCCATGACCATTTCAGCGATGCATTGATATTTGAGTTTATTCTGGGTGATGAGTCTGATGACAATAACAGACAGAGAAAGACACTAACAATAAAAAAAAAGACTTTGATTTGGTGATCTTTGGATAGGTTTGATTTAATAGATATGTTTGTTTTTTGTAGCACTCTATCTTTTCCCCTTATTTTTTTTGTTTAGTTTGAACAAGATTGTATAAAATAATTGGAGTTGACTTTGTCTCATACTATCTGATTGTTTGATTGTCAAGTAATACAACTTTTCAACCTAACTAATTATGTGGGCTGCCTTGTTATAGTTCTCGAGTATGCATTGTTAAAATTTTGCTATTTGATTGGAATCGTCAAACTTGTTACACAACAAATCTACGAAAACGCTCGCGTCCGGGCGTCCGATACGATCGGACTGTTTGGATGGTTGCGTTGCCTTCACGCGCTCGTTTCAGTGGGCCCGCAAATTACTCGCTTCTCCGCGCTCGTCTTATCCCAAAACGGAAAAGCATGCGTCTCAGCTTCGTGCGCTCGTCACCGGCTTGCCGCGCACGCCGCCGCGGGCTCGGGTGTCCGCCTCAAACGCGCGCCGCGCGCTGCGGGCTGGCGTCGCCGCCGCCGCCGCGTGGGCTCGCCACCACGCGAGCCTCCGCTCTATGGCGCCGTCGCCGCTGCCGTGGGCTAGCCACCGCGCACACCGCCGTTGCGGGCTCCCCTGCCGTGGGCTGCGGCGGCCGCCTCCTTCATCGTCGCCGTCGGTCGCGGCGGCCACCGTCGGGAAGTCGCATGGAGGAGCCCCCGGCGGCGAGGTGTGGTTGCCTACTTCCTCTTCCCCTCTGTCTCCTTCCTCCTCCTCTCTCTCTTCAAAAATACCTAGATTTGGATCTAGGCAGTATTTGTTATTCGAAAAACAAATAGAAACATGTGGAAGCACGCTAGAACATGCCATGGTCTGTAGTTTTTAGGCCCATGTTTCATCGTGTTTCACCGAACATATCCTCCTTGTTTCAATGCTACCAATGTCAGCGTCGTGTTTTTTTTTCAAAACTTGCATGTCGGAAAAGCGTCCGATTTTTTGGCTCCGGATTGGACGTCCGATCCGTAGCACTACCCCAAATCTATGTTTGGGTATTCTTTTTTCTTCTTCTATGGTGCTGGGACCGCAACATATTTGGTGCTAAAATTTTAGTTTTGTTTACAACTTGTTGGCTTGGAGATGAGTCCAGTAGTCACCTGTACATGCAAACTCTATCCATCAGTCCCTTATTTTTGGGTACTAATTGAACATGCATGTGTCATTGCTTGGACTTTAGATGGCTTGAATTAGTGTGAAAGGCGAAATATCTGCAATTTCAATGTCTGTTATGTGTATAGACGAGTTGCAGTGTGTTGCTTTCCTTGGAAAATAGTGACGTCTCTGGAGTGTAAATTTAAGGGGTAGATGCTGAGTAAATTCTTTTTTTTTTTTTGTAAATTGGATGTTTAATCACTATAAGATCATTTGTATGTGATATAATGCTAAAACAGTTTTCCTTATAAAATTCCACTGCAAGGACGAAGGTATGTTGATTGTGTTTTGCCTGTTCTTCCACAAGAGTTTGATTAGGTTTATATTTGAATATGCAAATAATATTTTCTCTTCATCACCTATTACATACTATTACTTAAGCAACTCTGTGAGGATTTCAGGTTTGTGGCAACATAAATCCTTAAAATCATTTCTTTAGAGCATTCTGGCCAAAATTTACCAGCGAACACAAAGATATGTGTTTTTCTTACCTCCTAATCTATCTTGCAATCAATATATATCATAGGACTATCTTAGCTTAACCTGTTTATTATCTATCCTGCATTTATGCTGCTATTTAGTTAGAGGAGCTCAAGGTCTTGGACTTTCCAACATTGGTTGCTTACCGAAGCAATGCAAGGAAGTATATCCAGCCACAATCATCTGATGAAGCTGTTGAAGAATTGGTCGTGGAGGCATATTTTGATTTTAGTTGGTTTCCATACATATTTTGATTTTATTAGTTGGTTGTGGAAACATGTTTTATTTGGTATATGTTCACAAGACAGTATATTTAATCACGTGGAAATAGCTACAACGGTATTACTTTAGTTAGTATCCAGGATGGTAAAACACTGTTTAAATCGATAATAATATGATCTTCAATCCAAAATGCTATTTGCTAGCCATGTATATTGTACGAACCTGTGCCCCCGTAGCAACGCACGGGCGCCTTACTAGTTTGATATTAATAGTGCAAACACTGGCCATACATACTATAAACGAGAGCACCACAAATTGGGCATACTATAAATCCAATAACTGACGTCAGCATGACGTCATTATTGAAACTTAAAAGAAATATCTAAGGAAACTTGAAAAAATGCGGTACAAGAAGTTTCGCAAGTACAAAATACAAGTTTCAGCTAACAAAAACCCAAACTTGATCTGGCAAAAAAAAATGAGAAAATTGCATTGTTGCCCCCTGAACTTGCAGCGATTCTCATGTAGCCCCCTGAACTTGAGTTTTACTTTCTCGCCTCCCTAAACTTGTCTCTGTTAGCACGGTTGCCCCCAAAACCTTTAAGGCAACCGTTAAGTGCTGATGTGGCGCTTACCTGGCTGTTAACCGCTGACGTAGACGCCACATGGCCGCTAATAGGTGATATGGCAGCCAATGTGGCAAAAAAACAAAAAAAATTAAAAATTGAATTTTTTTTTTTAAAGTTCATAAAAATACCAAAAAATCCCAAAAAACAAATAGGTGATTGTTTGATTGTCAAGTAATACAACTTTTCGACCTAACCAATTATGTGGGCCGCCTTGTTATAGTTCTCGAGTATGCATTGTTAAAATTTTGCTATTTGATTGGAAATCGTCACACTTGTTACACAACAAATCTATGTTTGGGTATTCTTTTTTCTTCTTCTATGGTGCTGGGACTGCAACATATTTGATGCTAAAATTTCGGTTTTGTTTACAGCTTGTTGGCTTGGAGATGAGTCCAGTAGTCCACTGTACATGCAAACTCTATCCATCAGTCCCTTATTTTTGGGTACTAATTGAACATGCATGTGTCATTGCTTGGACTTTAGATGGCTTGAATTAGTGTGAAAGGCAAAATATCTACAATTTCATTGTCTGTTATGTGTATAGACGAGTTGCTGTGTGTTGCTTTCCTTGGAAAATAGTGACTTCTCTGCAGTGTAAATTTAAGGGGTAGATGTCGAGTAAATTCTTTTTTTTTGTAAATTGGATGTTTCATCACTATAAGATCATTTGTATGTAATATAAAGCTAAAATAGTTTTCCTTATAAAATTCCACTGCAAGGACGTAGGTATGTTGATTGTGTTTTGCCTGTTCTTCCACAACAGTTTGATTAGGTTTATATTTGAATATGCAAATAATATTTTCTCTTCATCACCTATTACGTACTATTACTTAAGCAACTCTGTGAGGATTTCAGGTTTGTGGCAACATAAATCCTTAAAATCGTTTCTTTAGAGAATTCTGGCCAAAATTTACCTGGGAACACAAAGATATGTGTATTTCTTACCTCCTAATCTATCTTGCAATCAATATATATCATAGGAATATCTTAGCTTAACCTGTTTATTATCTGTCCTACATTTATGTTGCTATGCAGTTAGAGGAGATCTAGGTCTTGGACTTTCCAACATTGGTTGCTTACCGAAGCTATGCAAGGAAGTATATCCATCCACAATCATCTGATGAAGCTGTTGAAGAATTGGTCGTGGAGACATTTTCATTTTAGTTGGTTTTCCATACATATTTTGATTTTATTTAGTCGGTTGTGGAAAAATGTTTTAGTTGGTATATGTTCACAAGGTAGTATATTTAGGCCTTGTTTGTTTCAGATTAATGTAGAGTTGCGTTTTACTGTAGCAAATTTGTGACCCCCTCAAAATATGTCTTAACGAGTTCAAAAAATTATGAAAAAAATATTTTACACACTTTAAGAAGTACTATTTAAAACCCCACAAGAATAACTACAAAACATTACATCATTTGGCTTATACAAATATAACAAATTTTATTTTAATTTACTTTAATCTGAAACAAACAAGGCCTTAATCACGTGGAAGTAGCTGCAACAGTATTACTTTGGTTAGTATCCAGCATGGTAAAACACTGTTTAAATCGATAATAATATTATCTTCAATCCAAAATGCTATTTGCTAGCCATGTATATTGTACGAACCTGTGCCCCCGTAGCAACGCACGTACGGTGTCAAGATGGATAGACGTCGGTTTTTAAGCATTTTTTCCAATTTTTTTATGATTTTATTGGTTTTATTGGATTTTTTAAACAATTTTTCCTTTTTTACATTTTTATGTTTTTGGATTTTTTCCTGATTTTTTTGGGTTTTTTGTTTTTTGAATTTTTATGATTTTTCATTTTTATGAATTTATGTTTTTTCGGTTTTATGAAATTTTAATGTTCTTTTTTATTTTAGTTTTTAGAGTTTTTTTTATTTTTCTGATTTTCTGAATTTTTGTGATTTTTGTTTTGAAGTTTGGATTTTTTCGGTTTTAAATTTTTTTTGGAATTTTTATGTTTGTTATTTTTTTCATTTGTTTGCTTTTTTTTGGCGCATGGGTTGCCATGTCACCTATTAGCGGCCATGTGGCGTCCACGTCAGCGATTAACGGCCACGTAAGCGTCACGTAAGCACTTAATGGTTGCCATAATGGTTTTGGGGCAACCGTGCTAACAGAGATAAGTTTAGGGAGGCGAGAAAGTAAAATTCAAGTTCAGGGGGCTACGTGAGAATCGGTGCAAGTTCAAGGGTAACAGTGCAATTTCAAGTTTCAATAGCAAAAACATAAGTTTCACTAGGCAAAAATCCAGGTTTCAGCAGGCAAAGACGTCGGCATCGGCATCGTGGGAACTTGGGAAGATACCCGTTGAAACTTAGAAAAATACCCGTTGAAACATAAGAAACCTAGTGCAGAAACTTGACAATATAAAAAGTTTCGCGAGTATGAAATACAAATTTTAGCATACAAAATACAGGTGTTGGTTTTATAGATAAAGTTAGGTTGTAATAGTTTCTTTTTACGATTGTAACTTTTCAGTCAAGGATCCAAGTAATTCTTTTTACTCAAAAAATAAAAAGAAAACTAGAGAGTAGTGAAGCTACAACTACACAAGGCGGTCGCACGGATGACTGGTCTGGACGATCCCAAGGGGAACCATCCTCTATTCCCTGCGTGCGCGTCACCTGTGACTCTAATCGGCTTGGCCATCGGTATCCTACTTCGCTGCTAAAGAGCCTAAGATTGACCACACATCTGCTCGGTCTCGGTGTGCTAAAAAGAGGCCACGTCCAATGCATCTTTCCCCGGCTCAGGGCACGGAACCTGATGACAAAGTGGGTGACGGAAGCAAATGGGAGCAGAAGCCGCCGTTCAGTAAAAAGAGCAAGAAACTTCGTCGCGCCATGACGGAGGAGAAGGCCCACTCCGGGCTCCGGCACCTATAAATTCAACCGGAACCCTGAAACATTTGGAGGCAGAGGCGAGGAGAAAAACAGAGCAAAGAAGCAAGAGACACAGAGCAAAGAGAGCACCATTTCAAGAATCGATTTGCAAGTTAGCTGCAGCGGCGACGACATGGTGCAAAGCCAAGCCGCGGAAGGGGCGATCCCGCTGCTGAAGCCGTACAAGATGGGGCAGTTCGAGCTCTCCCACCGGGTGGTGCTCGCGCCGCTGACGCGCTCCCGCTCCTACGGCAACGTGCCGCAGCCGCACGCCGTGCTCTACTACGCGCAGCGCGCCACCCGCGGCGGCCTCCTCGTCACGGAGGCCACGGGGGTCTCCGCCACCGCGCAGGGCTACCCGGAGACCCCCGGCATCTGGACGCGGCAGCAGGTCGACGCCTGGAAGCCCATCGTCGACGCCGTCCACCGCAAGGGCGCGCTCTTCTTCTGCCAGCTCTGGCACGTCGGCCGCGTCTCCACCAACGGTAAGTGCACGCACGCGCTGATCACGGAGTTGCATTGCTCGCTTTGTTTTGATGGGCATTGCTGATTCGGTCCTCTTGATTTGATGGAATGAACCAACAGATTTCCAACCAGATGGGAAGGCGCCCATCTCGAGCAGCGACATCCAGATCACGCCGGACGAGTCGTACGGCGTGGTGTACTCCAAGCCGCGGCGGCTCCAGGCGGAGGAGATCCCTCAGGTTGTCGACGACTTTAGGCGCGCCGCGCGGAACGCCATCGAGGCGGGGTTCGACGGCGTGGAGATCCACGGCGCGCACGGCTACCTCCTGGAGCAGTTCATGAAGGTGTTAGAACTAAGTGCTAATGCGGAAGCGATTAGGATCAATATTAGCCTAATACCGAACCACAAAACTAAGTTCATTAGAGGATATTACTGGAGCTTGATGATGCCATTGACGCAGTGGAGAAACTAAGGCCGTAGGGGCCTGCTTGGTGACGAGCCGATGCAGGAACCTGTAGAGGATGCAGGGAGACGAACTCCTTGTGGGCGACGGCCTTCCACCACCACAGCGCCCGTCTCAGATCGGATAGGGGGTATTGGGAGCAGAGCTAAACCTCTGTCGTGTTAGCTACAGTAGGACACCAGTGCTCTCCTTTTATAGGGCGCTGGGTGAGGGGGGCCGCAACCAGAGAGAAAGTGTGCGCCCCCGATCAGGGCGCGTGATTAGGGTGAACAGTAATGGCCGTAATTAGGACTAATGAATACCCTTTAATGCTCGGTCTAGCAACGAACAGCGCGACTAGCGCTGTTAATTGCCATTAAAGTCTTGGTATGGCTGTAATTAGCCAAACGGTCAAAAGATCCAACAATGTTCATATGTAACAATGGTGCTCGTCCATTTGATTGTGATTCGGATGCTAATGATATGCATGGTTTTGTATACGCGCGTCTACGTGGTGTCGTTTCTGCCTCTTCGTTGATTCCAATCGAACACATGATGTCAATAATGATGTCATCATGAAAATTTTAAAAATAACTTCTAAAACTTAAAAAACTGTCGATGATAAAACTTGAACTAAAGATGGTAGAACTTGTGAGTAGCGAATGACTGGCGCGTGAGCGATATGCGAGGAAGACGACTAGACGAGTCGAGCGAGCAGCAGCAAACGGATGTGTCGTTCGCCTGTGCGTCATGAAGTGTAGTATACGTTCATGCAATAGTTTGTTGTCGGTTAATAGTTGCATGGAAATAATTTGGTGATTTTCGTGAATATTTCCGCAGAAGCAAATATTACGGCCGCAATGCAGCAGAAACCAAGACATGGATAAGATGCCATCCATGAATTTTGTTAAAAAAAAAAACTCTGTGAGCATCGCCACCCTCTCTATATCTCTTCTATAAAACACTATTAGCGTCTTCTCCATTCATTTCTCTAAAATTCATTCATAATTTACACTACTTTCTAAAAAATTTCTTTCCTTCAACAGCCCTTCTATGTATATTACAATATTATAAAAGGTCTGCTGAAGATACTCTATAGCCCGTAAAATATATACTTCGGTCTCCCGCACTCCCTCGATGGAGTTGTAACGCCTTGATATATCCTACGCTTGGACTAGCTAGACTAGACCGAGTTGTAACAGCCTAATTTTATAGACCAAATAAAGTATTTTAAATTGCAAAAATATTTGAAATTTTGGCAGATGTCTGAAATAATTTGGCTAAATTTTAGCCCGAGCCAAAAAAATTCAACCCTCGGGCCTCCTCCCTCCCCGGCTTTGGGCCATACCCCGGTCCACTACCTCCTCGGACTCCCCCCCTCCCTCCCCGCAATGTATCCCCCTGGCGGCCCAGCTAGCCCCTTGCAACCCAATTGGCCCACTCGCTCCTCCCCTGCTCGATCCATCGCCGTCCTCGCCGTGTACCGCTGTCGCCACCACATTGCACGGGAGCCGCCTCGTGCGCGCGTGTTCACACGGACAAACACCGTCCTGCCCCTCCTTTTCCCCACCCATTTGGCTTGCCAACAAGCCACTTGCACCACGGCCTCGTCCCCGCACGCCACGTCTTCGTCGGAGCTGAGCCATCTTGCCGCCGGCGTCGCGCCCTCCTATAATCGGTCTAAGAGGCTCTCTATCCGCCTCGGAATCATGCGCCCACCCCACTTTTCCCCGCCGAAGACGAAGCCGCTGTCGGAGATTGCGTCACCGCCTGTGTCATCCCTCCGCCGTCGGCATTGCCCGCCATAGAACGGAGCCTTGAACCTTCTCGGGCTCAACCCAGCCCGGTCCCAACACCCCAGTGAACCAACACCTTCCTCTATAAAAGCCCCATCGCCGCATAAAAAATTCCCCCACCTCCCACTTTTCCCCATTGAAAACCTTCGGTGACGGGAGCTCACGCCACCGCACCACCTCCATGGTGAGCTCCAAGCTTGTCCAGAGCTTCCCCCAGCCCCTGGACCCTTCCTGGATGCCCATGTTCCCCTCTACTGAAGTTGCTTCGCTTGAAATCCACTAGAGCACCTCGCCGGCGTCTTCTTCCCGAAGGATTCGGACCCCGTCGCCGCAGGCTCCGTCTAGACCCCGGCATACAAAATCGAGCCTGTGGTGAGCTTCCCCGCATCCCCGTTATCCTCCCTGTACCCTCCGTTTTGCGGATTAGGCTCTAGGATCACCCCGCCCTGTCGGACCCGAAGCCTCTGCCGCCGTTGAGCTAGTTTTGAGTAGCACACTACACTATTTATGTTGGCAACATATCCTGTGTAGTTTTACCTTGAAGTTTATCTACAAAGCTCCTAAAACAAGTCATATGAATCAAAGTTCTTCATGTTTAACATATCAACAAAGAGTAGGATCGACAAATTGAGATCAAACCTTGATAATGATATAGATATTGGAAGAACCTAGGAGCAGGGTTTTAAAAACGCCGGCTAACCGCACCTCCGCGAGGGTCCGGTTTGCTAAACCGGTGGTTTAGGGTTTAGGGGTTTGGTCAAAATTCATTTAAAAAATTTTGAATGTAAAATATACATAAAATTCCTAAAAATACTATTAATCATTCTAAGCATTTTGTCTTAAACAAAATTTTAAAATTCAAATTTCTAATATACATATTTTAAATAATTTATCAATTTACACCAATTTTGACAATTTTTCAAAACCTCGAATAGCTGTAAAAAACCACGGGTAACCATGAACAAGAGCAGCAAGGCATGGTTTTAAATTTAGGGCAAAAACCGATTTAAAACCGTGGCTAACCACGATTAACCGGGTTTACGCTAACCCCGATTAACCATTGCCTGCTCGGATGGCTTCCGCGGTTTTGTGAACCCTGCCTAGCTGTGATAAAAATGTAGTTACATTTTCTTGCTTGTTCTATTTGGTAAATCTTATTTTTAGCCGGTTTAGGTTTTCTACATTAAAATATTGTTTATACAAATGCAAATGGCTTAGCTTTTCAAAACCATATGTAGATCCTATTTGATTCAGTTTAAATCAGATTAATTATTATTGTTATATGATTCGGAAGCCATTAGTCTAGAAGGCTAACTCAAACCTTTGCTATAAACTAGGAAAAAATTCTCAAATTAACTAGGGTAAAAGCGAATTGGAATTTTCAGTAAAAGTAAAAGAAATTTTTTTTTTTGCAAGGAGCATTTTTTTAAAAAAAAAATGCTCAGTCTCAACTTACCTCGCACCGGCATTTCTTCAGCTTTTCCTTTTTACAGTTTTACACCGCTCATGGGCTCACGGCACGGTCGGATCGGACTGACTTGTTCCATTCCTATGAGTACGGTCGAAGGAGGCGTTCCATACTTCCATTCCCTCCTTTGGCTCCCTTTCCGACCGCCTCCCTCCTCCCCACTCTCGCCAAAAAATTTTATTTTTTAATCCTTTTTATATAAATATTTTATTTTTAACCCCTCGGCAAAAGTATCTCCAAATCTAACTCTTTTGGCCGCGCCATGCCGCCTGGCGCTGCCTGTACATTCTGCCGCGCCAGTGCATGTGGCGCGTCAGAGGTGCCACGCTGTCGCCCACGGCCGGCCGCAACCTGCGTGGCATTTTCTGGGCCCCACCTTTGCCGCCCCACCTTTGCCGCGCCACATGCACCGGCGCGGCAAAGGCCTGGCAGGTGGGCCTGCGGTGGGTAGCCTCGCAGCGCCATCCTTGCTCGGCCATTGATCTTTGCCGCGCCGGCGCGCACGGCGCATCAAAGCCAGCTCGCTAGCCATCCACGCACGTACGCACACGTACAGGCCGGCACGAGCGAGCGAGCTAGGTGTTGCCGTGTTGGTTGCGAACTTGCGATTGAGCGGAGGAGGAGATGAAGGTGCAGGGGAGGATGCTGTCGACGGTTGGAATATTGACCCAAGTCAACTAAGGTTCTTTAAGAGGGAGATAGGAGACACGCCGAACAAGACGAACAACAGCGAACAGGGAGACAATGGTTTTTATTCTGGTTCAGGCCTCTCGGGAGAGATAATAGCCCTACGTCCAGCCTTTCTTTATATCAAAGAGTATTACAAGTGGTGGAACCCGGCGAGATGAACAAGTCTCGGCGAGTAATGTGTGTACAGAGAGTAGTATGCGATGATCTCGTGTCGTCCGATGATCTTGGATGTCCCCTCTACACGCCGTAGGGGCTCGGTTTATATAGTGTTGAACAACCGACCTACCGGGGGATAATCGGGCCGGGCTAACCACGAGTACGTAACGAACTCGTACATGCCAAATACATCCCGAGGTAGATAAGGTATACTCCAATTCTTGGGGATCACGACTTCTATTCCAATCCGGGAAACCAACGTCCGGGTCTTCACGTAGTCGTGCAGAACTCTTGTTCGAGTAGGACTCAAACATGAATCCTAGGCCGTCACGCACCGTGCCAGCCAAGAGGCTGTTCGGCAGGATGCATATGGGCCAGATAGAACCTTCTAGGGAGCTGGGCCCTAGTAGGCTGTTCGAATGGGCCGTCAGGGAGTGGGCCATGGCAATAGGCCGTAATTCTATCCCCGACAGCTAGCCCCCGAGACTCAAGTGGAAGGACTCACTAGAGTGGGGTCTTCCTCTTGAGACTCCAAGTCACGAAGAGGGAAATTTTGCTGCTACAAAGACATGTAACAGGCGACCGAACAGGCTATGATTCAGCCGAACAAGACTTGTCCGGTGCCGAGCAACTCTGTTGCGTCGAACAAGGAACGACATCTGTCCGAGCAGAGTACCCAGCTTCTAAATAGGATGAGACTAAGACAATCTTGATAATAAACATATTAGTCTTATAGCAATAAGCATATTTGAGGTGTGACATTAAACAAGCATTAAACCAAGCATTATCATTAAATGTGCGTAATAACTTCGTATAGCATACATTATACGAAGTTATACGATTTAGCGCTGCATCAAATTTTGGCCCAAAGTGCTATAGCGACGCTAAATTGGCCTATTCGCGGCGCGGTTTAGCGCGCTATTTCACGCTATAGCGGTCTTAGCGCCAATAGCGTTAAAATGGTCAAAAACGTAGCGCCGGTGTCTCCCAAACGCTATAGCGGCGCTATGGCGCGCTATTTAAAATCCATGTGTTGCAGCAATATTTCCGTTGGAAGGTATGGACTGTCACTGTATAACGTTTTACTTTTCCAGCACAAGAAGCTGGAGTATCTCTGCGCCAACCTAAAGAGCAATTGGCTCCACATGAGCTGGGACACAGCAGCAATGGTACACCTGCAGTCGGATCACTACCTCAGCACCAACCTGGATCAGGGAAAAACACTCCACAGGAGTTGACGCGGAGTGCAGAAGGTTGGTATTTCTTTACTGTTCGTTTTCATGTGTTAACTATGGGAGCTAGATACGCATGAATGTCTGTCAAAATGCAGTTCTGCCCGGAGTAGATTCAATCAGAAACAAATTTCCATCTAGAGTAGTCCAGCGAGAGAGCGAGATCCTGTGGCTGAACGTCGCTTCCTCAATTGCAATGACCAAGGATGGCGCTAAAGGTGCTGCTGGGGTGTTCATCAGGAGCGGTGTCACGGGGCAATTTATTTGTGCGTCATGTTTTCCGTTACCGGGCACGGACCCAGCCCTTGTTTTCGCAGTCGCTTGTTGTGAAGGGATCAAAATTGCTCAGGTCTATCAGCCAACTTCTGTTCTGCTGCAATCCCATTTGTTTGATCTGCTCAACCAGCTACCCCCTGCTGAGACTACACGGCCAGAGATGAAAGAGCTGGACGTATTGCTGAAACCCCCACAGTGCACGGATTGGAGCATTCCGGAGGCACTCAATGGTTCTGCTCGTCAACTGGCTTTGCGCGCTTTGTATACGGGCGAGTCCCAGATATTCTTCGATGCTCCTCCGAAATGGCTTGTCCTTGCTTAGCTGGATTTCAAGATCAGAAATGTCACTCTGGTTTCGAAAAATGAATCAGGGTTACTCAGTAGGTAGGAAGTCAGAAAAAATGGCGCATGGCTTAAGGTGGCAACTAGGAGTTTTCATCTTTGAGCTTAGATACAGTCAACTAGGAGCTCCTAATTTCCATCACTGTAGATATGGTCAGATAGCAGTTTCCTCTTTCTGCGTCACGCTTGCTACTCAAGCTATGAACTGCATACTTGGGACTTGGGAGGCCGACTTACCGTCTTCCTAATGAATTATGTACCTACTTTTGACAATTATGGTGCATACTCCTCCAAGACCACTATACCAGAAAACATTTATGGGTATAAAGGATTTCAGTCCATCGGCAATCTTCATTTTTCCCATTCCTCATCCTGCCTGCTTTTGTCTGCAGCTATTCTTCTCCTAATGCTCTAGTTTTGCCTATGCATGATTTGCCACCATCCATAGGGATTCTATAGTTTTTACTTTCGAAAATGTATGTCAGAAACTTATGTTGGAAGGTTGGCGCTCCATTATTTTGGATAGACTTCTTTCGAGTTTAAGGCATACTCACAAATATCTAGCCCACCCTAAATTTCACTATTTAGGGCTAACAATAATCAACGGTACTATTTTCAGATCCCATATTTGATTTCAACTTTTGCGTCGTTCCGATAATTTCTACTTTCAGCTATAGTAGTCCTACTCACCGTGGCAAACGGAAGATACTAGGGCCCTATTTAAAAGTGGAGTTATTTTGTAGTTTCTATGCAAAATCATGGTTTTCTTAAAAACCATGATATTTCAGACCATGAGGTGTTTGAAAGCAACCCAAAAACTTTGTTTTTAAAAACCATGGTTTTGGCAAAAGTTTTGCCTATAGACCATGAGGTTTTTTGAGTTTGTAGACTCCACACCACACCAAAGTTTTCTAACTTGTGCTACTAAACCATGGTTCTCAAAACTATGATTTTTCATTGTCACAGCAGAACACAAACCATCGTTCTACAAAACTATGGTTTTAAAAAACTCCACTTCCAAACTGGGTCTAAAAGATCGAGATGTCGACAATAGGGGGTGAATAGGTGTTACAAATTTTTCAACGTTTTAAAGCACAACGAAAAAGAATATCGGATGTTCCGATGTTAATATCAGATAGTCCGATATGGATCGGACTATCTAATATTATATTAGATTATTCGATATCTACATAATTAGGGTTTTTGAGAATCCCACCCAAATCAATGGTACCACCTGCACCAAAATCAAATACATGGCACAAGAGAGAGTAATAACACATAAGGGTGCTAACCAACAACAAGTATAAGCATAAATCAAAATAAATCAAACTAGAGGGCAAGGTGAAATCAAGAGTGAAGTGGAGAATCGAAGATTTATTTTCAAAGTTCGGATCCTTGAGGGGATCCTACGTCTCCGTTGAGGTAAGCTCGGTCACACTTGAGCCCGGGTCTCTTTTAACCATTTCCCTCACCGAGGTCGCAACAAGACCCCTCGGTTTTACTCTTCTTGGAAGTCTCGTTATTAGGACACTTAGGTTTTCATTTTCTCGTCATGTTGCTTTGGATTGCTCTTGAGCTTGCTCTTCTCAGCTTGATGGTTGGAGCGGTTTTTTTGGTTCTTTATCTTTTGATTGTCCAAGATGGCATTTAGGTTGGTTTTCCCTTTATAGCAGTTCTCCAAATCATTCTTAAATTTTTCCACTTGTTCCTTAAGCTCTTTGTTTTCCTCTACAAGATTGATAGTACAACAAACACTAGAGAAAGTAGAAGCATTTACATTTGAGCTACTAGGCATATAAAGCAAATCATCAATTAATCCTTCACATGAGGTGGAGACATTATCATTAGATGAAGTGTTACAAATACAATTTAAGCATTGCACATCATCTAATAAATCACAAGTTAAGCATATATTCACCTTGGTGCTAGTTGGACTCTTGAGAAGAAGAGTTTCATTATTACTCATTGAGGTATCATATAAATTTTAGAGTAACTCAAGCTTCTTAGTTAAATCATATGATTTTCTTATCTTCTTCTCAAGATGCTTTATTAAGTTTTGCACACATATGCATTGATTCACAATGAGAGGGCGCTTATTATTATTTACCTCTTTATTACTTTGAGCCATAAAACAATGAGGTGATGTAAAAGGTGAAGATGACTCATCTTCATTGGAGCATGATGTGAAGCAATCATCATTTGAAATCCATTCTTATGAATTGTCCTTTTGATCAAATTTTAACTTCTCATGGTTTACATGAATGAACATCCACACATTATGTGCCTTTTTGAGATGTCACACCTTATTTTAAATTTCCATGATCAAAACACCAAGTAGAGCATCCATGCCTTGAGCATTTTTGTCTTCACTTTGCTTCTCTTCGATGGTTAGGTTTTCTTCATCATTCACACTATACCCTTCTTCAACAATATCCCACATAGAATGATAGAATGCGCATAAAAACATTTTCATTTTGTGCTTCCATGGGGTCATAAAAAACGTACCATCAAAGAATGAATTTGTAGAGGAACTCAAGTGCTCAAATATCGACTTTTTCTCACTTAGCACTCACACCCTCTTCCAACTTTTCTCACAAAGAGTATCACTTAGATCTATAGTGAAGAGGGCAATAAGCCCTAGATTGCTTGGAAGTTCTGCTCAAAATGGTGTGGAAGGCAAGGGGAAGAGGGAGGCAATAAATAGCCTCACCCAGCAATTAGCCGTTAGCCTCAGGCAGATATCGGATAGTCCGATATGAAAGTGAGAAAAACTCAAAGCAATGACTATTTTTGATGTTCTAGAATGATTTTAAAGATGTTCAAACCGGATACAACACACCAAAAAGTCAAATACATATTGGATAGTCTGATATTTTTGAGTTCTACAAGACAGAGGGGTGTATCGAACCAAGCATCGGATAGTCAGATATATCGGATAGTTCGATATAAATATCGGATAGTCTAATACACAACACACAGCCCCTGATAGAAACGGACATAAGTTTTTTACTCTGAACTCCGATTTCGGTGATCTTGGGCTCTATGGAAAGCTAAGAATAAGGGCTATCCAACCCACAAGGTCTCACTAACTAAAAACCCCACAGGATAGGAACAGAAACCACAAAGAAATCCATGAAAGATAAAACTCTCACTTTCCAGCACTACCAACACTCCTAGTCCTCGATCTCTCTCAAAGATTGATGACTTGAGCACCTAAGACATATCTAAGCCATTCGATGTTGCATCCCTCTTAATAGTACGACAATCCTTAGACTCAACTTATAAATAAAACCATACAAGATTTACGAGAAACCATTTACTGTCTTCTTTTTTCATTTTGAGATTCGACGACTTTTTAGTCTTGCGCACCCCTGATGAATTGTGCATGATGACCTTTATCAAATTATTGATGATGCCTTCGTCTTGTTAACTTTAACTTAATTCACCTCATGAGATTCTTGTCCCATTCGACTTTGACTCGATTATCCTACTCGACGATCATCCAGCCAAATCGAACTTGACTTAGTCCTCAACTCTTGTTAACATCGTCGTCTTGTTGACTTCGACTTAACCATTATCCTTCAACGTCCCTTGGTCATAACACAAACTAATAGGACCTAATTCTTTCCAAATCACTCGTGAGATATATTAATCTAGAAGCTCATTAAATATGGATAAGTTTGATATTCATGAGCGATTAAGTGTTCAAATGTTTCACATAAAAAACACAATATAAATTGAAACACTTGGCACAAGAAGGTCTATAATAAGTGCATCATGAATAATAATATTTAATCTATACGCACTAGAGAGATGATTTCATAAACACAACTTTACTTAATGATACATATGAGAATATATTCTTGACTTACACATGTGCAAATTCATATTTGAAGTAAGAGAAAAGTTGTGAACTAATCTAGATTAAACTTCACTAAATTAAGTGCATGTGAAAATATTCGTGGAAAGCCTACATACACAAAGTCATTTAAACACGATGAAATTTATCTAGTGCACCAACTAAAATAATTACTAATACATGACATATAATATAAAAGATCTTCTACAGTAAGCAACATATTTATAATATATTTATGCTCAAATAAATATGTCAAGATATAAAGAGCATAAATCTAATAAACCAACAATATGTGCTTACACAAAGTAGTTGCATACCTCAATTATCAATCTATCTTATTTGCATAAATGAGACTACGAAAGATAGACAATCAAGTACTTTAGTCTCATTGAAATAATTAGCATAAGACGTATCTTCTAGAATGAATAGCTTGCCCACTTGAAATATATGATTTTCTCTAAATAGGATGAGACTAAGACAATCTTGATAATAAACATATTAGTCTTATAGCAATAAGCATATTTGAGGTGTGACATTAAACAAGCATTAAACCAAGCATTATCATTAAATGTGTTTGTCATTAATCGCCAAAATCACACAAGGTCACTTGCACTTCAGATACAAACATAAACCGAGTCAAATTTATCGATATAAAGTTCACTTTTAGAAACTGAGAAAAAACTCTCCGAAATTTGTAAAAATACTTGTAATTTGTTTAAGGGAGCGACTCCGGTACAGACGACTGCCTTCCTTTTCTCGTAATCAGTCGATTTTTGGGCCATTTAATTTTGATCCAATGATCCAGATCTATCTGTATCTCTTTTCTCTCTCCTTCCTTTTTCCTCTCCCTTGCCTACCTAACTCTCCGAGCCCAACTCACCTCCTCCTTCTCCTACCCCCACCATTTCCGCTGGCCGCTGTCGGCTGCGCAAGTGCCACCTCACCGCCCACCGCCCTATCGTCGCCAGATCTACCCCACCCACCTAACAGATGCGTGGTGGCGGTGATCACTGCCCGTCGGCCGCTTTCGCCCCCTTCCCGTGGCATAGGTTTCTCGCCGCCTCCCCTCACTCAACCCAACCCCACCCCTAAATCTTCCGCCCCCACCGGTCTCCTTATAAGCCCGAGGACACAACCCGAACCTGAATTCTAATCCAAAACTCACGTGGTGGTGACAGTCGTCGGATACGAAGAAGACGACGACACGGCACAAGGACCTTAGATGATAAATCAACTGCCCTCCCATCAAAATCTAGGTGACTACCACCTTGTAAAACCGTTTGTTTAAATAGTGATATGTTTGTTAAAAGGGTATTTTTGCATCCATGCCATTACAACGTGTTTATTTTGCATTTTTGCCATTACAAATTCCGTATTGTCGCTACTGCTATTATAATCTCAAATTTCTTACGTCCATGCCATTCTCATCTAAACTAAGGCCTTGTTCTTTTCAGCTTAGCGTAGCATAATGTTTACTGTAGCAAAACTTATCTTTTTACATAGCCTATTTGGTGTAATAATTTGTAATAATTTTTCTTAAATTTTTAGTAGTCCACTATTTTTATTTTTTTACAATATTTAAATCTCTTTTTAAAAACTCTCAAATTTTGCTACATTAAAACGCTACACTAGGCTAAGCTAAAATGTAAAAGGCCTAACCTAAATGTGCCCAACCTTTTTTTTTTTATAAAGCCTTGCCTTCCTCTTCTTCCTTTGTTCTCTGTATCCTACCTTAACCCGACTAGCCGTCGTCCTCATTTAGAGGTGGCCAAACGGGCCGAGCCAATAAGACCAAACCGGGCTGGCCCGCACTGTTCACCGAATCGGGCCAGCCCGGTTCGGTTCACTTAACCGAAATTGGGCCGATGCCTTGGCTCGTCGGCCTGGCCCGGTTCGGTTTGTATAGTGACGGGCCGGCCCGGCTCGGTTTTGGCTCGGTTCGGTTCGTCACTGTAGCATATTTATTTAATTAAATTATATATTCATTTATATATATATTTCTAATGATATATAATGTATTTACGTAATTTATAGTTTATATTTTTGAAATATAGAGGTTTTTTCTTAATTTATTCAGATATTTTTAATTAAAATAAACCGACCCATATAAAACCGGACTGGCCCAGTTCGGTTCAGTTACTGTGCGAACCGAACTTGGGCCAAGACCCAGACCCATTGGCCCGGTTCGCATAGTAACCGAACCAACCGGGCCGAACCGTTGGCCCATTCTGTCCTCATTGCTGCTCGTTAGCTTTCCGGTGAGCTGTCCACGTGTGTCGTCGTTGTCCGCACCGTCTGCTCATGACCTTGCCTCCGACAACCATCCTTCGGTTCGAGCTCGACGGGTAGTGTAGGAGACGAAGGGAGTGGCGAACGATGCTTGGGCCGAGCTTGGCGGTGGCACCGGTGGTGGGGCTCCGCCGGGGAGGGGATGTCACAGGAGATGAAGGGTGGTGCAGGCGGCGCTCGAGCTGAATTCGGCGGCGGCACGAGCAGTGCTCGCCCCGAGCTCAATGGCGTGGATGGGTGGTGTAGGCCACCGGATTTGGGAGGATTGGAGGAGAGAGAAGGAGAAGGAAGACAGGGGAGGAGCTTCTTTATTATATAAATTTGAAGTAGCGGTGAGACGAGTATCGTAATAACTTCGTATAGCATACATTATACGAAGTTATACGATTGATCCCATTATTGTACTCCCTCCGTTCCAAATTATAGGTCGTTTGACTTTTTTGACACGTACTTTGACCACTCGTCTTATTCAAATAATTAGTGAAAATATGAAAAAACTCAAGTCATTATTAAAGTACCTTTCATGATAGACTAAATCATAACAAAAATAAATTATAATTATAAAACTTTTTGAATAAGACGAATGGTCAAAGTACATGTCAAAAAAGTCAAACGACCTATAATTTGGAACGGAGGGAGTATTAGTGATGATATGGACTTTGTAACGATAATAATAAAATCGTGAAATGGCACGTTGCGATGGCATGATGCAAAAACATCCTTGTTAAAAACAAATGGTCCAAACAATTTTTTTTGGGGTGAAATCCGCTCCTCCGCCATTGAAACAATCACCTACAAATACATTATTTCACTTTTACGTCCTCACACTGTCACACAGTGCTAGTGCTCGTCAGCTTAGGGTGTGTTTGGTTGTTTGTACCATATTGAACTTGTATGGGATGGTACAAGTTGAATGGGATGGTTCCGTACAGTATGATTCGATTGAGATGTTTGGTTGGTTCAACATGATCATATAACATTTTGTTTGGTTCTCGTATGTGATGGCGTAGAATGGTTCAAATATTCAAATACCATCAAATAGCACTTTATATCTTGAGAAAATTTAACCTTACGTATGATTTTATTTTTGATGATTTAAAATAAATTTAATTTCAACTTCAACATCCAAACCAAATTTTAAATTTAACATTCAAACTGGATTCAATA
>SPJY01023985.1:0-21251 GCA_005191435.1 Raddia distichophylla
GTTGATTCAGAATATGGAAGAGACTCTACATTGCATTCATTAGCAATCCTTCGTTATATTCTTTATGAATGACCTAAACCATTTTTGTTCGTACAATTTTTGCTGCTCAATGGATGACTACTGCATTGTGCAGTTGGGCACACTGGATAACGAAACAGAACATCATGTGAGGGGGATACGGATCCTTCTTTTCAGAATAATGCGCAGGTTTAATTCTTGGAGCAATGAATGAATCATGGAAATACTTCTTATCTACCAATTTCCAAAGAGATGTTCATATCAACAGTGCGATCTTATCATATTCTTTACATAGGTAGGAGTATATTATGTCCATCTATTGGAGATGTGACTGAAATTGTTATACCCTGAATGCAACGCGGATTGCACTGAACTTTCTCAATAAATCAGTAACTTTCCATAGTGCCAAGATGGCCTAGGCCATTGTCCAAGAAGATGTTAGATTAAATCATTGTGCACTGAAATTTGTATCTTACTTTCTGCATTTTCGTTTTGGTTCTGTGTCTTGAGTCAGCGTACAGTTAGCAGGTCAGTTAGTAGTCAGTTGGTTAGTTGCAGCTCAAGGTTTGCCTGGTCCAAGTCGGAGCTGTTTTGTAGGAGTAGTGGGGTGAGTGCCCACGTCTGCCATGTTGTGTGGGATGGCACACAGCGGTTAGTGGGAGAAGTGGGCTGTTAGTGTTTCTTTACTTATGCCTAATCAGAGTCAAGGAAAAGCAGCAGTTGCTGCCCATTTGCTGTGTGTGTTTCCTCTGTGCTCGTGTGTGTTCATCCAGTGCTTGGTCTCAGCACATCAGCTGATGATCAGCACGACACAGTGAGGGAGTGGTTGAGTGATTACCTCGATAGGTTCTGACAAGGCGAGTTGAGTGATTACCTCGATAGGTTCTGACAAGTGGTATCAGAGTCCTGTTCGTGATCTACTCTGGTGATGGCTTCTGCTCCGGTGACTGCGTCGGTTCCGGTGGAGGCGGCACAATCAAGTCGTCGGAGGTCGGTGACGCCGCCGACGCGCGGGAGGCGCGGGCAGTCACCATCTTGGCGGCGGAACCGCCAGGACGGCGGTCAACTGGTGGTGCAGCGAGTCATCAAGGAGGCGTCGAGCTCGCTGGTTTACCCCACGCTCACGTGCACCAATAACACTGATTGGGCATTGGTGATGCGGGTAAACCTCCAGGCTCAAGGGCTGTGGGACACGATCGACACTGGCGGCGGCGACGAGCGCGACGATCGACTGGCACTGGCCACAATCCTGCGGACGGTGCCAATGGAGATGTTGTCGTCTCTGGCGATGAAGGACAGTGCCAAGGAGGCTTGGGAGGCGATCAAGATCAAGCATGTCGGTGTTGAGAGGGTGCGTGAGGCCAACGCGCAAAAGCTGCGGTGTGAGCTAGGCGCGATCCATTTCAAGGACGGCGAAACCGTGGACGAGTTCGCGGAGCGCATCACCGGCCTCGGCAACAACCTGCGCACCCTCGACGACAAGGTGGCGGATGAAGACATCGTCAAGAAGATGCTGCAGGTGGTGCCGGATCACCTGTCGCAAGTGGCCATCTAGATTGAGACGCTGCTCGACCTGAGCACGTTGTCCATCGAGGAGGTCACTGGGCGCCTTCGCGCGGTGGAACAGAGGTACGGACTCTGTGCCAAGGCTGATGGAAGCGGGCGCGTTGATTCCGGCGGCCGTTTGCTGCTCACGGAGGAGGAATGGCAGGCTCAGTTGAAGGTCCGTGAAGGCGAGGGGGGCTCAAGCCATGGCGGCGGCGGCGGCAATGGGGGGCGCCGCGGTGGCAGAGGCAGAGGTAGAGGAGGTCGTGGTGGCTCGGGCCGTGGCAGTGGCCGAGACATCTCCAAGGATCAATGCCGAAACTGCGGCAAGCTCGGTCATTGGGCCAGGGATTGCAGAGCACCCAAGAAGAAGGAGCAGGCTCATGTCGCGCAAGAGGAGGAGAATGCTCTTCTGATGGCGAAGGTGAGTGCTGATCAAGAAGAAGAGAGGCTGTTCACTCAAATTGGCAGCAAGGAGGCTGAGAAGGTCAAGTGGGTTGTTGATACTGGTGCAACGAACCACATGACAGGTATATCCTCTGTTTTCTCTGATCTAGACTTGGGATCAAGGGGATCAGTTAGATTTGGGGACGGCTCTGTAGCAGTAATCGAAGGAAGTGGCACAGTTCTTTTTGCTTGCAAAAATGGGGAACACAGATCACTGGAGAAGGTGTACTTCATACCTAAACTCACTGCCAACATTGTGAGTGTTGGGCAATTGGCAGAAGATGGGTACCAAGTGGCTATAGAGAAGGAAGAGATGAGAATTGTGGCTCCTGATCGTCAACTGCTAGCCAAGATTAGGAGATCACCCAATAGGCTCTATGTGCTCAACACTGACATTGCACAGCCTGTGTGCTTGGCAGTGAGAGGTGAACAAGAAGCATGGAGATGGCATGCAAGATTTGGGCATTTGTACTTCCAGGCGCTGCGCAAACTGGCGCGCAATGGAATGGTGTTTGGGATGCCCCAGATTGAGCAGGTGGAGCAGCTGTGTGGTGGCTATTTGGCTGGGAAGCAGAGGAGAAATGCAGTGCCACAGCAAACAGATTACAGAGCAAAGGAGCTCCTTGAGCTAGTCCATGGTGGCCTTTGTGGTCCAGTGTCACCAATAACACCAGGAGGCAATAGATATTTTCTGCTCTTGGTGGATGGTGTGAGCAGATATATGTGGGTAAGGCTATTGAAGACAAAAAACATGGCAGCATCAAGCATCATGCAGTACCAGGCTCTAGTTGAGAAGCAGTCAAGCAAGAAGCTGAAGGTGTTTAGAACAGACCGAGGAGGAGAGTTCACATCTTCAGAATTTGCAGAGTATTGGGCTGATCAAGGAGTGGAGAGGCATCTCACTGCTCCTTACTCTCCTTTCCAGAATGGAGTGGTGGAGATAAGGAATCAGGGTGTTTTGGCTACAGCAAGGTGCATGCTCAAAGGCAAGGGAGTGCCTGCAATGTTCTGGGGTGATGTTCTGGGTACAGCAAGGTGCATGCTCAAGGGCAAGGGAGTACCTGCAATGTTCTGGGGTGAGGCAGTAACAACTGCTGTCTATGTTCTCAACAGGTCACCAAGCAAAAGTGTCGATGGCAAAACACCATATGAAGCATGGTTTGGGAAGAAACCAGCAGTACATCACATGAGGACCTTTGGCTGCATTGTTCATGTGAAGGACACTACACCTAACTTGAAGAAGCTAGATGATAGAAGCGGGCCAATGGTATTTATAGGCTATGTTGCAGGGTCCAAGGCCTATAAAGCATATGATCCCATAACTGGAAGAGTTCATGTGAGTGAATCTGTGGTTTTTGATGAGATGGCTCAATGGGATTGGAGCAAGGCTGCGGATGGGAGCAGTCAAGAGATCAGTAGTGAGTTCACAGTGAAGTACACTATTGTTAGCCAGGCATCTCCAGTGGCTGAGAGCACTGTTGAGACACCTGGAGGGGCAAGATCAAGTGTACATGGCGCTGATCAGGGTGTTCTGGACAGTCCAGTGGCACACAAGCAACCAGAGGCTGAGTTTACATCACCACCAAGCAATTTCAGTGACAATGTAGATGCTGGTTATGGAGGAGAGCCACTGAGAATCGTGTGCGCGAGGCGAACGCGCACTCGCTGCGGCGGGAGCTGCAGGGGATCCAATTCAAGGAAGGGGAGTCGATCGATGACTTCGCTGACCGCATCACCGACCTCGGCAACCAGCTCCGTGTGCTCGGCGACAAGGTGGACGACGTCGACCTCATCAAGAAGATGCTTCAGGTCGTGCCAAGTCGTCTCTCGCAGATTGCCATCTCGATTGAGACGTTGCTCGACCTGAGCGCAATGTCGATCGAGGTGACCGGGCGGCTGCGCGCAGTGGAACAAAGGTATGGTCTGGAGTCGAAATCGGATGGCGGCGAGCGCGTGGACTCCGGCGGCCGTTTACTCCTCACGGAGGAGGAATGGCAGGCGCGGATGAAGGCCCGCGACGGCGAAGGGAGCTCAAGCCATGGCGGTGGCGGCAATGGAGGGCGCCGCGGTGGCAGAGGCAGAGGCAGAGGAGGTCGTGGTGGCTTGGGCCGTGGCAGTGGCCGAGACATCTCCAGGGATCAATGCCGGAACTGCGGCAAGCTTGGTCCATTGGGCCAGGGATTGCAGAGCACCTAAGAAGGAGCAGGCCCATGTTGCGCAAGAAGAGGAGAATGCCCTTCTGATGGCGAAGGTGACTGCTGATCAAGAAGAGAAGCTGTTCGCTCAAATTGGCAGCAAGGAGGCTGAGAAGGTCAAGTGGGTTGTTGATACCGGTGCAATGAACCACATGACAAGTATATCCTCTGTTTTCTCTGATCTGGACTTGGGATCAGGGGGATCAGTTAGATTTGGGGATGGTTCTGTAGCAGCAATTGAAGGGAGTGGTACAGTTCTGTTTGCTTGCAAAAATGGGGAACACAGAGCACTGGAGAAGGTTTACTTCATACCTAAGCTCACTGCCAACATTGTGAGTGTTGGGCAATTGGCGGAGGATGGGTACCAGGTGGCTGTGGAGAAGGAAGAGATGAGAATTGTAGCTCATGATCGTCAACTGCTATCCAAGATTAGGAGATCACCCAATAGGCTCTATGTGCTCAACACTGACATTGTACAGCCTGTGTGCTTGGCAGTGAGAGGTGAAGAAGAAGCATGGAGATGGCATGCAAGATTTGGGCATTTGAATTTTCAGGCGCTGCGCAAAGTGGCGCGCGATGGAATGGTGTTTGGGATGCCCCAGATTGAGCAGGTGGAGCAGCTCTGTGGTGGCTGTTTGGCTGGGAAGCAGAGGAGGAATGCAGTGCCACAGCAAACAGATTACAGAGCAAAGAAGCTCCTTGAGCTGGTCCATGGTGATCTTTGTGGTCCAGTGTCACCAATAACACCAGGAAGCAATAGGTATTTTCTGCTCTTGGTGGATGATGTGAGCAGATACATGTGGGTGAGGCTGTTGAAGACAAAGAACATGGCAGCAGCAAGCATCAAGCAGTACCAGGTTCTAGTTGAGAAGTAATCAGGCCTGAAACTGAAGGTGTTCAGAACAGATCGAGGTGGAGAGTTCACATCTTCAGAATTTGCAAAGTATTGGGCTGATCAAGGAGTGGAGAGGCATCTCACTGCTCCTTACTCTCCTTTCCAGAATGGGGTGGTGGAGAGAAGGAATCAGAGTGTTTTGGGTATAGCAAGGTGCATGCTCAAAGGCAAGGGAGTGCCTGCAATGTTCTGGGGTGAGGCAGTAACCACTGCTGTCTATGTTCTCAACAGGTCACCCAGCAAAAGTGTTGAAGGCAAAACACCATATGAGGCATGGTTTGGGAAGAAACCGGCAGTGCATCACATGAGGACCTTTGGCTGCATTGTTCATGTAAGGGACACTACACCTAACTTGAAGAAGCTAGATGATAGAAGCAGGCCAATGGTGTTTATAGGCTATGTTCCAGGGTCCAAGGCCTATAAAGCATATGATCCGGGAAGAAACCAACAGTACACCACATGAGGACTTTTGGCTACATTGTTCATGTGAAGGACACTACACCTAACTTGAAGAAGCTAGATGATAGAAGCAGGCCAATGGTGTTTATAGGCTATGTTCCAGGATCCAAGGCCTATAAAGCATATGATCCCATATCTAGAAGAGTTCATGTGAGTGAATCTGTGGTTTTTTATGAGATGGCTCAATGGGATTGGAGCAAAGCTGCAGATGGGAGCAGTCAAGAGTTCAGTAGTGAGTTCACAGTGAAGTATACTACTGTTAGCCAGGCATCTCCAGTGGCTAAGAGCACTGTTGAGACACCTGGAAGGGCAAGATCAAGTGTACATGGTGCTGATCAAGGTGCACTGGACAGTCCAGAGGCACACAAGCAACCAGATGCTGAATTTATATCACCACCAAGCAATTTTAGTGACAATGTTGATGCTGGTTATGGAGGAGAGCCACTGAGATTCAGAGCTGTGAATAACATTCTTGGGTCTTTGTCACCAATTGGACCTGTTCCTAGAAATCTAGCTCAGGTGGAGTTAGAAGAAGAGGCCTTGATGATAAGTACAGATGAGACTGCTTCATTTGCAGAGGCAGAAAACAGTCCAGCTGGAGGAAAGCTATGCTTGAGGAAATGAAGTCCATTGAGGATAACAAGACATGGTCTTTATATGATCTTCCTCAAGGCAGGAAGGCAATTGGACTCAAGTGGGTCTTCAAAGTGAAGAGGGATGAGAAAGGAGCTGTGGTGAGACACAAAGCAAGGCTGGTTGTAAAGGGTTATGCACAATGCCATGGGATAGACTATACAGAAGTGTATGCTCCAGTGGATCACATGGATGCTATTAGGTTGTTGCTTGCTGTTGCTGCATCTGAGAATTGGGAAGTACACCATTTGGATGTAAAGTCTGCTTTTTTGAATGGGGATCTTGCAGAAGAGGTGTATGTGCAGCAGCCTCAAGGTTTTGTGAGTGAGGGAAATGAACACAAGGTGCTGAAATTGCATAAGGCATTGTATGGGCTTCATCAGGCGCCTAGAGCTTGGAATGCCAAGTTGGACAGCACACTGTAGTCCTTTGGGTTCAAGAAGAGTACCTCTGACCATGCTATCTATACAAGAAGACATGCTATCTATACAAGAAGTAGAGGAGAGGGGAAGCTCATTCTTGGTGTCCATGTAGATGACCTTGTGATCACAGGCAGCAACAAGATGGACATTGAAAGGTTCAAAGAGATGGCAAACAGTTTCAGGATGAGTGATTTGGGTCTACTGCACTACTATCTCGGCCTGGAGGTAATTCAGAATGTAGATGGCATATCACTTAGTCAGGGAGCTTATGCTACCAAGATCCTAGAGAAGTGTGGGATGGCAGGATGCAACCCTTGCCATGTCCCTATGGAACCTCGATTGAAACTCAGCAAGGATAGCACTTTACCAAAGGTAAATGTGACAAGTTATAGAAGCTTAGTGGGGAGCTTGAGGTATTTGGTGAACACTAGGCCAGATATTGCTTTTGCTGTTGGCTATGTGAGCAGATTCCTGGAAGATTCTCATGAAGATCATTTGGCAGCTGTAAAGCACATTCTGAGGTATATGGCTGGGACTTGTAATCTGGGTCTCTGGTTTGGGAGGAGAAGAGAGATACAAGACAGACTGGTGGGCTACACCGACAGCGATTTAGCTGGAGATGTTGATAGCAGGAAGAGCACCAGTGGGATAATCTTCTTCCTTGGGAGCAGTCCGATTACTTGCCAGTCCACAAAGAAAAAAGTGGTGGCTTTATCTAGCTGTGAAGCTGAGTATATAGCTGCTGCTACTGGTGCTTGTCAAGCAGTTTGGTTGGCAAAGGTGCTAGCTGAAGTTGCAGATGAGGAGATCAAGATTCCAATGATAAGGGTGGACAACAAGTCTACCATATCTCTAATCAAGAATCCTGTTCATCACAACAGGAGTAAGCACATTGATACAAAGTTTCACTATATCAGGGATTGTGCTGAAAAGGGGCTGATTGAAGTGGAGTTCATCAGGACAGATGATCAACTAGGTGACATTCTGACAAAGTCACTTGGAAGGGCCAAGTTCAGTGAGCTTTGCGGCAAGATTGGGCTCAAGATGGTTCCAAATCAGTGCACAAAGACTTATGAGGAAAATTGTTAGATTAAATCATTGTGCACTAAAATTTGTATCTTATTTTCTGCATTTTCGTTTTGGTCCTTTGTCTTGAGTCAGCGTTCAGTTGGTTGTCAGTTGGTTAGTTGCAGCTCGAGGCTTGCCTGGTCCAAGTCGGAGCTGATTTGTAGTAGTGGTGTGAGTGCCCACGTCTGCCATGTTGTGTGGGATGGCACACAGCGGTTAGTGGGAGAAGTGGGTTGTTTAGTTGTTTTTCCTACTTATGCATAAACAGAGTCAAAAAAACGCAGCAGTTGCTGCCCCATTTGTTGTGTGCTTCCTCTGTGTTCGTGTGTGTTCTTCGAGTGCATGATCTCAGCACCAAGCTGATGGTCTGCACGACACAGTGAGTGAGAGGTTGAGTGATTACCTCGATAGGTTCTGACAAGTGGTATCAGAGCCCTAGTTCGATCCGAGGTAGATGGCGGAGCGTGGCGGCGGCAGATTTGGAGCCGGCGGAAGAGGCGTCGGCAGAGGCGAGCTCCAGGAGGTAGCTCGCTCGCAGACGCCACCGGCACAACGCCGCTGACGGTCTGTGACGCCGCCGGCAAATCGCAGGCGCGGTGGCGACTGCCAGGTGGTGGTGCAGCGCATCGTCAAGGAGGCATCGGCGTCGCTCGTGTATCCCACGCTCACGCGCACCAATTACACCAATTGGGCGCTGGTGATGCGTGTGAACCTGCAGGCGCAGGGGCTGTGGGACACAATCGAGACGGGCGACGGTGATGATCGCGACGATCGTCTCGCGCTGGCCGCGATTCTGCGCGTGATCCCGGCGGAGATGCTTTCGTCGCTAGCGGTGAAGGATAGCGCAAAGGAGGCGTGGGATGCGATCAAGGTGAAGCACGTTGGAGTGGATCGTGTGCGCGAAGCGAACGCGCACTCGCTGCGGCGGGAGCTGCAGGGGATCCAATTCAAGGAAGGGGAGTCGATCAATGACTTCGCCGACCGCATCACCGACCTCGGCAACCAGCTCCGTGTGCTCGGCGACAAGGTGGACGACGTCGACCTCATCAAGAAGATGCTTCAGGTCGTGCCAAGTCTTCTCTCGCAGATTGCCATCTCGATTGAGACGTTGCTCGACCTGAGCGCAATGTCGATCGAGGAGGTGACCGGGCGGCTGCGCAGTGGAACAGAGGTATGGTCTGGAGTCGAAATCAGAGGGCGGCGGGCGCGTGGACTCCGGCGGCCGTTTGCTCCTCACGGAGGAGGAATGGCAAGCGCGGATGAAGGCCCGCGACGGCGAAGGGAGCTCAAGCCATGGCGGCGGCGGAAATGGAGGGCGCCGCGGTGGCAGAGGCAGAGGCAGAGGAGGTCGTGATGGCTCGGGCCGTGGCAGTGGCCGAGACATCTCCAAGGATCAATGCCGGAACTGCAGCAAGCTTGGTCATTGGGCCAGGGATTGCAGAGCACCTAAGAAGAAGGAGCAGGCCCATGTTGTGCAAGAAGAGAATTCCCTTCTGATGGCGAAGGTGACTGCTGATCAAGAAGAGGAGAAGCTGTTCTCTCAAATTGGCAGCAAGGAGGCTAAGGAGGTCAAATGGGTTGTTGACACTGGTGCAACGAACCACATGACAGGTATATCCTCTGTTTTCTCTGATCTAGACTTGGGATCAAGGGGATCAGTTAGATTTGGGGATAGCTCTGTAGCAGCAATTGAAGGGAGTGGCACGGTTCTGTTTGCTTGCAAAAATGGGGAACACAGAGCACTGGAGAAGGTGTACTTCATACCTAAGCTCACTGCCAGGTGGCTGTGGAGAAGGAAGAGATGAGAATTGTAGCTCCTGTTCGTCAACTGCTAGCCAATATTAGGAGATCACCCAATAGGCTCTATGTGCTCAACACTGACATTGCACAGCCTGTGTGCTTGGCAGTGAGAGGTGAAGAAGAAGCATGGAGATGGCATGCAAGATTTGGGCATTTGAACTTCCAGGCGCTGCGCAAATTGGCGCGCGATGGAATGGTGTTTGGGATGCCCCTGATTGAGCAAGTGGAGCAGCTGTGTGGTGGCTGTTTAGCAGGGAAGCAGAGGAGGAATGCAGTGCCACAGCAAACAGACTACAGAGCAAAGAAGCTCCTTGAGCTGGTCCATGGTGATCTTTGTGGTCCAGTGTCACCAATAACACCAGGAGGCAATAGGTATTTCCTGCTTTTGGTGGATGATGTGAGCAGATACATGTGGGTGAGACTGTTGAAGACAAAGAACTTGGCAGCAGCAAGCATCAAGCAGTACCAGGCTCTAGTTGAGAAGCAATCAGGCATGAAACTGAAGGTGTTCAGAACAGATCGAGGTGGAGAGTTCACATCTTTAGAATTTGCAGAGTATTGGGTTGATCAAGGAGTGGAGAGGCATCTCACTGCTCCTTACTCTCCTTTCCAGAATGGAGTGGTGGAGAGAAGGAATCAGACTGTTTTGGCTACAGCAAGGTGCATGCTCAAAGGCAAGGGAGTGCCTGCAATGTTCTGGGGTGAGGCAGTAACAACTGTTGTTTATGTCCTCAACAGATCACTAAATCACTAAGCAAAAGTGTTGAAGGCAAAACACCATATGAAGCATGGTTTGGGAAGAAACCAGCAGTACATCACATGAGGACTTTTGGCTGCATTGTTCATGTGAAGGACACTACACCTAACTTGAAGAAGCATGATAGAAACAGGTCAATGGTGTTTATAGGCTATGTTCCAGGATCCAAGGCCTATAAAGCATATGATCCCACATCTGGAAGAGTTCATATGAGTGAATCTGTGGTTTTTGATGAAATGGCTCAATGGGATTGGAGCAAAGCTACAGATGGGAGCAGTCAAGAGATCAGTAGTGAGTTCACAGTGAAGTATACTACTGTTAGCCAGGCATCTCCAGTGGCTGAGAGCACTGTTGAGACACCTGGAGGGGCAAGATCAAGTGTGCATGGAGCTGATCAAGGTGTTCAGGATAGCCCAGAGGCACACAAGCAACCAGATGCAGAGTTTATCTCACCTCCAAGCAATTTCAGTGACAATGTGGATGCTGGTTATGGAGGAGAGCCACTGAGATTTAGAGCTGTGAAGAACATTCTTGGGTCTTTGTCACCAATTGGAGCTGTTCCTAGACATCTAGCTTAGGTGGAGTTAGAAGAAGAAGCCTTGGTGATAAGTGCAGATGAACCTGCTTCATTTGCAGAGGCAGAAAAACAGTCCAGCTGGAGGAAAGCTATGCTTGAGGAATTGAAGTCCATTGAGGATAACAAGACATGGTCTTTATGTGATCTTCCTCAAGGCAGGAAGGCAATTGGACTCAAGTGGGTCTTCAAAGTGAAGAGGGATGAAAAAGGAGCTGTGGTGAGATACAAAGCCAGGCTGGTTGTAAAGGGCTATGCCCAATGTCATGGAATAGACTATACAGAAGTGTATGCTCCAGTGGCTCACATGGATGCTATTAGGTTGTTGCTTGCTATGGCTGCATCTGAGAAAAGTGTTCATGGAGTTGACCAAGTGAAAGCACATTACTGTTCTTCCATTGGTAATGCTGAACAGAAGAGTTCTTAGTCTATACAGGTACACATGACAAATCCTTCAAAAATGTATGAAAGGAGAAAAGCTTACATGATTTTATATGTCCTTGATTACTTTTGAGAAGATTACTCTAACAAAACAGGAAGCAGTATGTGCCAGGTGTGGGATATAGTTCATTAGAGATTGTTAGTTACTTAGTTCAGCACTTCAGATATCAGCCATCGATGGGCACTATGGAAAAATGGAACAGAAGACCGTATTGTTACTCCTATTGAAAAATGGAAAAATGCATATACGAATGGTGGAAAAATGCATATACGAACTGTATCATTTTTTTGGCACTTCAATGTTGTTATAAATTCCAGCCGATAGTTATATTGTTTTTTTGGCTAAATCCTCATCAATCTGTTTCGTATAAAAAAGTTTTGACATAGCAATTCATAATGGGCATTAGTCATTAACCTCTAGGATCCAGAACAGACCATTAAAGACCAGCACATCAACAAAAAAAAAGCCATTGTTGTTATTTATAATTTTTAAGATTAAACTTTTTATCGGTGGGATTTTAGTGAATCCTTATAAGAGAGTCAACAAACAAATGAAAGAAAGATATTTTTTTTTTTGTAAGCTGAAAATTCAAACGATACATGTTTGACCAATTAAGTAAATATGTGATCTGGAGTCTTGGAAGAATTAGTTAAATTTATTCAATATGTGAGCTGAGTTATTTCAATCCAGACAATACAGATGAACCAATAGAGATTTAACAAATCTCCTGTCCATTTTGTGATCAAAACATATATGCACGACAATGAGGCAGCAAAATGAAATAATGCAATTTTGAAGAAAGAGAAGCATAGCAAACGCATTGGGCAGAACATGCTAACTACCTTGACACCCGATCAGCATGTGACTTCAAAATGTATCACCCTCGCCAAGAAATCACTCGTACATACCTCAAGGAAAGTATTAGAATTAGCGAAGTCCTCAAACACACATGCGAACTCTGGTTTGGAAGGAATGCAAAGCAACTAGCCCTGTTTGCAACACAGTAATTTACTGATGTGCCTAAAGTAAATAAATAATTGATCATATTCCTATATTGCGAGAAATGAGATTAGTTAAATTCCTATATTTTGAAAACGGAACTTGGTTCCGACTATGCTGTAAGAGGTAGACATCCTTAAATATATATATGCGACACGCTGTGCATGACCTTAACTTACTGATGTGCCTAGAGTAAAAATTAATTAAATTTCTATACATTTTATAGAATTTCTATACTACTTTCTTGAGATTGCATGGTCCTTAATTATTTCTTGTGGAAGGCACTTGGTGCTTAATTAAGCATGACCACAGAACATGTTAGCTTTAATCTGGTCCCCTGGAACCAATTTTGGGGCCGTGGCCTCTGTCTAAAGCAGCCTTATATCAGAAACCATATTGCTCTGCTAGTTAATCAATTAATTTAACAACTCAACTTCACTGTTCCTATAATTGCACCAATATAATCAACTTTGATATCTGAGTCCAAATCAAGACCTTCTCTGTGGATTCCTTGTTTTTCTTTAACACGAACAAATATATACAGGTCACCACTTACATGTTAGATTAACTCGTTGTGCACTGAGATTTGTATCTTACTTTCTGCATTTTTCGCTTTGGTCCTTTGTCTTGAGTCAGTGTTCAGTTAGCAGGTCAGTCAGTTGGTTAGTTGCAGCTCGAGGCTTGCTTGGTCCAAGTCGGAGCTGGTTTGTAGGAGTAGTGGGATCATTGTGCACTGAAATTTGTATCTTATTTTCTGCATTTTCGTTTTGGTCCTTTGTCTTGAGTCAGCGTTCTGTTAGAAGGTCAGTCGATTGTCAGTTGGTTAGTTGCAGCTCGAGGCTTGCTTGGTCCAAGTCGGAGCTGATTTGTAGGAGTAGTGGGGTGAGTGCCCATGTCTGCCATGTTGTGTGGGATGGCACACAGCGGTGAGTGGGAGAGGTGGGCTGTTTGTGAGTCTTTTACTTATGCTAGCAGCAGTTGCTGCCCCATTTGCTGTGCGTGTTATCCACTGTTCGTGTGTGTTCTTCCAAGTGCATGATCTCAGCTCCAAGCTGATGGTCTGCACGACACAGTGAGTGAGAGGCTTGAGTGATTACCTCGATAGGTGCTGACATTACACCCATGCATGACATGATAAAAACAGGTAGATGGCGGAGCGTGGCGGCAGCAGAGTTAGCCGGCGGGAGAGGCGGCGGCAGAGGCGAGCTCCAGGAGGTGGCTCGCTCGCAAACGCCGCCGGCACAACGCCGCGGACGGTCTGTGACGTCGCCGGCGAATCGCAGGCGCGGTGGCGACCGCCAGGTGGTGGTGCAGCGCGTTGTCAAGGAGGCGTCGGCGTCGCTTGTGTACCCCACGCTCACGCGCACCAATTACACCAATTGGGCGCTGGTGATGCGTGTGAACCTGCAGGCGCAGGGGCTGTGGGACACAATGGAGACGGGCGGCGGTGATGATCGCGATGATCGTCTCGCGCTGGCCGCGATTCTGCGCGCGGTCCTGGCGGAGATGCTTTCGTCGCTAGCGGTGAAGGATAGCGCAAAGGAGGCCTAGGATGTGATCAAGGTGAAGCACGTTGGAGTGGATCGTGTGCGCGAGGCGAATGCGCACTCGCTGCGGCGGGAACTGCAGGGGATCCAATTCAAGGAAGGGGAGTCTATCGATGACTTCGCCGACCGCATTACCGGCCTCGGCAACCAGCTCCGAGTGCTCGGCCTCAAGGTGGCCGACGTCGACATCATCAAGAAGATGCTCCAGGTCGTGCCAAGCCGTCTCTCGCAGATTGCCATCTCGATTGAGACGTTGCTCGACCTGAGCGCAATGTCGATTGAGGAGGTGACCGGGCGGCTGCGCGCGGTGGAACAGAGGTACGGCCTGGAGTCGAAATCGGATGGCGGCGGGCGCGTGGACTCCGGCGGTTGTTTGCTCCTCACGGAGGAGGAATGGCAGGCGCGGATTAAGTCCCGCGACGGCGATGGGAGCTCAAGCCATGGCGGCGGCGGCAATGGAGGGCGTCGCGGTGGCAGAGGCCGAGGCAGAGGAGGTCATGGTGGCTCGGGCCGTGGCAATGGCCGAGACATCTCCAAGGACCAATGCCGGAACTGCGGCAAGCTCGGTCATTGGGCCAGGGATTGCAGAGTGCCCAAGAAGAAGGAGCAGGCTCATGTCGCGCAAGAGGAGGAGAACGCTCTTCTGATGGCTGCTGATCAAGAAGAGGAGAAGCTGTTCGCTCAATTTGGCAGCAGGGAGGCTGAGAAGGTCAAGTGGGTTGTTGATACTGGTGGAACGAACCACATGACAGGTATATCCTCTGTTTTCTCCAATCTAGACTTGGGATCAAGGGGATCAGTTAGATTTGGGGATGGCTCGGTAGCAGCAATTGAAGGAAGTGGCACAGTTCTTTTTGCTTGCAAAAATGGGGAACACAGAGCACTGGAGAAGGTGTACTTCATACCTAAGCTCACTGCCAACATTGTGAGTGTTGGGCAATTGGCAGAAGATGGGTACCAGGTGGCTGTAGAGAAGGAAGAGATGAGAATTGTGGCTCCTGATCATCAATTGCTAGCCAAGATTAGGAGGTCACCCAATAGGCTCTATGTGCTCAACACTGACATTGCACAGCCTATGTGCTTGGCAGTGAGGTGAAGAAGAAGCATGGAGATGGCATGCAAGATTTGGGCATTTGAACTTCCAGGCGCTGCGCAAACTGGCGCGCGATGGAATGGTGTTTGGGATGCCCCTGATTGAGCAGGTGGAGTAGCTGTGTGGTGGCTGTTTGGCAGGGAAACAGAGGAGGAATGCAGCGCCACAACAAACAGATTACAGAGCAAAGAAGCTCCTTGAGCTGGTCCATGGTGATCTTTGTGGTCCAGTGTCACCAATAACACCAGGAGGTAATAGGTATTTCCTGCTCTTGGTGGATGATGTGAGCAGATACATGTGGGTGAGGCTGTTGAAGACAAAGAATATGGCAGCAGCAAGCATCAAGCAGTACCAGGCTCTAGTTGAGAAGTAATCAGGCATGAAACTGAAGGTGTTCAGAACAGATCGAGGTGGAGAGTTCACATCTTCAGAATTTGCAGAATATTGGGCTGATCAAGGAGTGGAGAGGCATCTCACTGCTCCTTACTCTCCTTTCCAGAATGGAGTGGTGGAGAGAAGGAATCAGAGTGTTTTGGGTACAGCGAGGTGCATGCTCAAAGGCAAGGGAGTGCCTGGAATGTTCTGGGGTGAGGCAGTAACAACTGCTGTCTATGTTCTTAACAGGTCACCCAGCAAAAGTGTTGAAGGCAAAACACCATATGAAGTATGGTTTGGGAAGAAACCAGCAGTACATCACATGAGAACTTTCGGCTGCATTGCTCATGTGAAGGACACTACACCTAACTTGAAGAAACTAGATGATAGAAGTAGGCCAATGGTATTTATAGGCTATGTTCCAGGGTCCAAGGCCTATAAAGCATATGATCCCATAACTGGAAGAGTTCATGTGAGTGAATCTGTGGTTTTCGATGAGATGGCTCAATGGGATTGGAGCAAGGCTGCAGATGGGAGCAGTCAAGAGATCAGTAGTGAGTTCACAGTGAAGTACACTACTGTTAGCCAGGCATCTCCGGTGGCTGAGAGCACTGTTGTGACACCTGGAGGGGCAAGATCAAGTGTACATGGTGCTGATCAGGGTGTTCTGGACAGTCCAGAGGGACACAAGCAACCAGAGGCTGAGTTTATATCACCACCAAGCAATTTCAGTGACAATGTAGATGCTGGTTATGGAGGAGAGCAACTGAGATTCAGAGCTATGAAGAACATTATTGGGTCTTTGTCACCAATTGGAGCTGTTCCTAGACATCTAGCTCAGGTGGAGTTAGAAGAAGAGGCCTTGATGATAAGTGCAGATGAACCTGCTTCATTTGCAGAGGCAGAAAAACAATCCAGTTGGAGGAAAGCTATGCTTGAGGAAATGAAGTCCATTGAGGATAACAAGACATGGTCTTTATGTGATCTTCCTTAAGGCAGGAAGGCAATTGGACTCAAGTGGGTTTTCAAAGTGAAGAGGGATGAGAAAGGAGCTGTGGTGAGATACAAAGCCAGGCTGGTTGTAAAGGGCTATGCCCAGTGCCATGGGATAGACTATACAGAAGTGTATGCTCCAGTGGCTCACATGGATGCTATTAGGTTGCTGCTTGCTGTGGCTGCATCTGAGAATTGGGAAGTACACCATATGGATGTAAAGTCTGCCTTTTTGAATGGGGATCTTGCAGAAGAAGTGTATGTGCAGCAGCCTGAAGGTTTTGTGAGTGAGGGAAATGAACACAAGGTGCTGAAATTGCATAAGGCATTGTATGGGCTTCATCAGGCGCCTAGAGCTTGGAATGCCAAGTTGGACAGCACATTGCAGTCTTTTGGGTTCAAGAAGAGTGCCTCTGACCATGCTATATATACAAGAAGAAGAGGAGAAGGGAAGCTCATTCTTGGTGTCTATGTAGATGATCTTGTGATCACAGGCAGCAACAAGTTGGACATTGAATGGTTCAAAAGGGAGATGGCAAACAGTTTCAGGATGAGTGATTTGGGTCTATTGCACTACTATCTCGGCCTGGAGGTAATTCAGAGTGTAGATGGCATGATTTGGGTCTACTGCACTATTATCTCGGTCTGGAGGTAATTCAGAGTGTAGATGGCATATCACTCAGTCAAGGAGCATATGCTGTCAAGATCCTAGACAAGTGTGGTATGACAGGATGTAATCCCTGCCATGTCCCTATGGAATCTCGACTGAAACTCAGCAAGGATAGCACTTTGCCAAAGGTAAATGTGACAAGTTATAGAAGTCTAGTAGGGAGCTTAGGTATTTGGTGAACACTAGGCCAGAGATTGCTTTTGCTGTTGGCTATGTGAGTAGATTCCTGGAAGATCCACATGAAGATCACTTAGCAGCTGTAAAGCATATTCTGAGGTATGTGGCTGGGAGTTGCAATTTGGGTCTCTGGTTTGGGAGGAGAAGAGAGATACACGATAGACTGGTGGGCCACACTGACAGTGATCTAGCTGGAGATGTTGATAGCAGGAAGAGCACTAGTGGGATAATCTTCTTCCTTGGGAGCAGTCCAATTACTTGGCAGTCCACAAAGCAAAAGGTGGTGGCTTTATCTAGCTGTGAAGCTGAGTATATAGCTGCTACTACTGGTGCTTGTCAAGCAGTTTGGTTGGCAAAGGTGCCAGCTGAAGTTACAGATGAGGAAATCAAGATTCCAATGATAAAGGTGGACAACAAGTTTACCATATCTCTAATCAAGAATCCTGTTCACCACAATAGGAGTAAGCACATTGATACAAAGTTTCACTATATCAGGGATTGTGCGGAAAAGGGTCAGATTGAAGTGGAGTTCATCAGTACAGATGATCAACTAGGTGACATTCTGACAAAGTCACTTGGAAGGGCTAAGTTCAGTGAGCTCTGCGACAAGATTGGGCTCAAGATGGTTCCAAATCAGTGCACAAAGACTTAGGAGGAGAATTGTTAGATTAAATCATTGTGCACTGAAATTTGTATCTTACTTTCTGCATTTTCGTTTTGGGTCTGTGTCTTGAGTCAGCGTTCAGTTAGCAAGTCAGCTAGTAGGCAGTTGGTTAGTTGCAGCTCGAGGCTTGCTTGTCCAAGTCGGAGCTGGTTTATAGGAGTAGTGGGGTGAGTACCCACGTCTGCCACGTTGTGTGGGATGGCACACAACGCTTAGTGGGAGAAGTGGGCTGTTTTGTGTGTCTTTACTTATGCCTAATCAGAGTCAAGGAAAAGCAGCAATTGCTGCCCATTTGCTGTGCGTGTTTCCTCAGTGTTCGTGTGTGTTTATCCAGTGCTTGTTCTCAGCGCAACAGCTGATGTTCAGCACGACACAGTGAGGGAGTGATAGAGTGATTACCTTGGTAGGTACTAACAAGTGGTATCAGAGCCCTTGTTCGATCTGAGGTAGATGGCGGAGCGTGGCGGCGGCAGAGTTGGAGCCGGCGGAAGAGGCGGCAGCAGAGGCGAGCTCCAGGAGGTGGCTCGCTCGCAGACGCCGCCGGCACAACGCCGCGGACGGTCTGTGACGCCGCCGGCGAATCGCAGGCGCGGTGGCGACCGCCAGGTGGTGGTGCAGCGCGTCGTCAAGGAGGAGTCGGCGTCGCTTGTGTACCCCACGCTCACGCGCACCAATTACACCAATTGGGCGCTGGTGATGCGTGTGAACCTGCAGGCGCAGGGGCTGTGGGACACAATCGAGACGGGCGGCGGTGATGAGCCTGCAACAGCCCGTGCCATATTCCCAGAATAAGACGGAATAAAAACATCACTCTCTACCGAAACAATGTAGTCTAAAGCAGCCATTTGAGAAGCATATTGTCTGAATGGTTGCAGTTCTTCAGCTGAGGCAAGTTTATCCTGCAAATGGAGAAGACAATACATAAAAGCCATGTTACAAGCAACGGGTGATGCAAATTGGCAGCGACCATACCTTGTTCATCAGAATTGGGAATGAAGGACAGCGCAAAGGAGGCCTGGGATGCGATCAAGGTAAAGCACGTTGGAGTGGATCGTGTGCGCGAAGCGAACGCGCACTCGCTGCGGCAGGAGCTGCAGGGGATCCAATTCAAGGAAGGGGAGTCAATCGATGACTTCGCTGACCACATCACCGGTCTCAGCAACCAGCTCCGAGTGCTCGGCGACAAGGTGGCTGACGTCGACATCATCAAGAAGATGCTCCAGGTCGTGCCAAGCCGTCTCTCGCAGATTGCCATCTCGATTGAGACGTTGCTCGACCTGAGCGCAATGTCGATTAGAACTAAATCACATAATGCCATCTAGTTGTTAGTAAGAAGGTAAGACAATACAATGAGTAAAAAATAAAGTTTACAGCCTTGCCTGATCATAGCAAGTTCCTCAGATTCGGTCTGCGACAAACCATATGTGCACCCGCTGAATGCAAGCATATCCTTCTCATAGCGTAAATGCAAAGCAATATATGGTCCAAATGATCTCATCCTTTCCACCAATAGCAGCAAAACTTTACTTGTCAATACATCTATTGTACTCTAACAAGAACCGTCCCCAACGCGCACAGACCGAGCCAAATCACACCGCAATCAGACAGATCAAACCGAGGAAGAAGGAGGAGGAGGAGTGGATCCGCGTAGTACTTCTCCGTCTTGGGCGCCAGGCGGGACTCCAGGAGGCGGCGCGAGGGGAGGGAGCCGAAGAGGAGAGGAGGAAGGAGAGGGCCGCCACGCTGCCTCTTGCTCCGTCGCCTGGGAGATCGATGTGGGAGAGGGAGCGACGTTTGGAGGGGCCGAGAGGGCGTGCCGGGCCCGGAGGCCGGAGGGCGAGAGAGGAGGAGAGGCAAGGAGGGGAGGTGGCACCGGAACCGGCTGCGCGGGGGAGCAAGAGGTGAAGGAAGCGGCGGCATCACGCGGGGGAGAGAGAGGGGGCGGCGCCGGCGGCATGGGGGAGCGAGAGGAGGCGGCGGCGCGGGGGAAGCCAGATCTGGTGGAGGCGGCGGTGGCGGTGGAGAGGGAAGGCAAGAGGCGGCGGCGGCGCTAGGGATGAGGGAGAGCGGGGGGCGGGACAGCGGGTGCGCGTTAGGGATGAGGGAGAGGCAGCGCTGCGGCGGCGGCTGGATGCCCTATGGTACGCCCTGCGCCTGCGCGTCATGCCAGGGGCGAGGAGATCCGTCGATCTTAGATCGGACGGCTAGAAACGGGCTGACGGACGAAAACTGACGAAGAAAGTGGAAACTCTATTCTTTTTATTATATATATATATATAGGTAAAGATTTAGGGAGTTAGTAGCATCTTGGACTTAATTGTTGAGCCAGAGTGTTACAATATATATAGGGGGGCAGCGACGCAGGCAGAGGAAGTAGTGGTGCGGCGGGCGAGGGGGAGCAGAAGAGAGGGGAGAGGCCACGCAGGCAGGGCGCGCGGGCGCCTCTTGTTGTTGCCGGCAGGGAGAGGCCTCGCCCCGTGCTGGTGCTGGTGCGGGTGCGAACGCGATGGAGAGGTTTGCGTCTCAGGATTTGCATGCGCGGGGGAGGGAGGACGCGCGCATGCGAACAAAACGAATTAAACGAGACGCGCGGGGAGGGCTGGACTTGTTCGCGTACGCCCTCGCGGTCGCGGGTAGGGGTGAAAACGGGTCGGTGTCGACGGTTGGGATATTGACCCAAGTCAACTAAGGTTCTTCAAAAGTGAGATAGGAGACACGCCGAACAGAACGAACAACAGCGAACAGGGAGACAGGGTTTTTATCCTGGTTCAGGCCTCTCGGGAGAGATAATAGCCCTACGTCCAGCCTTTCTTATATATCAAAGATGATTACAAGAGGTGGCTCGACGAGACGAACAAGTCTCGGCGAGATTGTGGTGTACAGGGAGCAAAGTGCTATGATCAGGTGTCTAACAGATGCCAAAAGCTAGATCCAGTCCCAGGTCCCCTCTACACGCCGTAGGGGCCCTGTTTATATAGTGTAGATGAACCAACCTACCGAGGAATATCGGGCCGGGCTAACTACGAGATCGTAACGAACTCAGTACATGCCAAATACGTCCTACAGTAGATAAGGTAATCTCCTAGCCTTGGGGATCACGACTCCTAATCCAATCCGGGAAACCACGTCCGGGTCTTCACGTAGCCGTGAAGAACTCTGTTCGAGCCGGACTCAAACAGGAATCCTAGGCCATTACGCACCGTGCCAACCCGGAGGCTGTTCGGCAGGATACATATGGGCCAGATAGAACCTTCCAGGGAGCTGGGCCCTGGTAGGCTGTTCGACTGGGCCGTCAGGGAGTGGGCCATGGCAATGGACCGTAATTCAATCCCCGACAGCTAGCCCCCGAGACTCAAGTGGAAGGACGCACTGGAGTGGGGTCTTCCTCTTGAGACTCCAAGTCACGAAGAGGGAAATCTCACTGTTACAGAGACATGTAACAATCGACCGGACAGGTTAAGGTTCACCCGAACAAGAC
>SPJY01023985.1:21470-69119 GCA_005191435.1 Raddia distichophylla
TCCCGTGCCGGCCGTGCGCCGCCTCCCCGAGGGTCATCGCCTCGCCTCCCCGAGCGTCGTCGCCTCCCCGAGCGCCATCGCCTCCCCGTGCGCCGCCGCCGCCGCCCCCGTGCCCCGCCTCCCCGTGCGCCGCCGCCGCCCCCGTGCCCCGCCTCCCCGTGCGCCGCGCCGCCACCGCCGCCGTCCCCGTGCGCCATGTTTCTAATCTTCACATAATTATCACCATTAATCAACCTTTTCTTTTCTTTTTTCTTTCATAGAGATATTAGTCCAAAATCAATCCACAAATATTATGCGTTATTGTCTTGGTAACTATGGTGGTATGAAGTTGTCTTGGTGTATCCGTGGACCGTGTATGTGTAACTATGTTAATGTGAACCTTGAACTACGTTGCTTTGTTAGATTATCATGTTGTGAAAGATTTTTCTTTACAATATATTTTCTATACATGTTATAAATGCTATGATAAATTTAATTGCAATACTGCTTTATTCGATTCTGGACTTACAATTTGTGAGGTTTCTATGTTCCGACAAATTTCCGTGACCGTATTCGATTCGACCCGAATCCGCACCGTATTCGTGTCCGACATTTCCTGCATCCGTACCCGTAACCGACCTATCCGTATCCGTATCCGGTTCTGAGAAAAACCGCAAAGTTAGGATATGGTTTAGCCATTATCCGATCCGATCCAACCCGTTTTCACCCCTAGTCATGGGGGCGAAAAGCGACGCCGGGGTGGTGGTGGTTACGATGCGATTCGCGCGCCCGGCTCGGCGCCTCGGTCGCGCCCCAGCTAGGGCTGGAACTTGAGCTCGAGGCTCGCAAGCAGCTCGGGCTCGGCTCGGTTGCTAGCTCGACTCGGGCTCGGCTCGTTTACAAACAAGCCTGAGCCGAGCTCATTTTTTTAGCTCGTTCGTCTTGACGAGCACGAGCCGAGCCTGCAGAAGCTCGCTCGCTGCTCGTGCCTCACAAAGCCCATAAAAATTTTAGTTCATCTAGCCCATGCTGCTCAACCCTCACCTAACCTAATTCTCTCTCTCCAAACCTTACCTCCCGTAGCGGCTGCCGCCGCCACCATTATCTTCCTCTCCCTCCCGACCAACCTCCTCTTCTGTCTCAGCCGACGACCCCTCCTTCTCCCTTACTACCAAGTCCCCCCCTTCCTCCTCCTCCTAGCCAACAGACGACGCCACATCTCTCAAGCTGGAGCAGATAGAGCTCGGTCAGGACCTCTCCTTGTTGATCCTCTCCAAATCCTGAACTCCAGTTGGTCCAGGTCCTCTGTAGATCAAGATTTAGACATGGCTCTACCTCGTTCTTCTTCAGATGTTCCTCTTTCGATTTTTGTCTTCGTTTGTTCCTCTGCAGATGCAAATTTAGATGTGGCGCTGCCTCCCTAATTCCTCCTCTTCGGGTATTATTCTTTCTATTTTGATGTGCATGTTCGCTATAGTGATTTCTTTATAGCTGAATAGCTGATAAGATTGTTCTTCCAGTCCTCCTCATTAATGTTCTGATCCGTGTTCTTTTTTATGTTTAATAATCTCTCTCATAACCATGTTCTACTATTAGCTGTGCAAATTAAACTTGGATTCGTGCGGATGTTACTGATTTGTCATTGCTAATTTGATCTAGAAAGTTGAATTTTCATTCTCTTATCTGTATTCGCTGCTGCTAGAGCAAGCTCACGAGTCTTCACAAACAAGCCCGAGCTTCTACCGAGCCCGAGCCGAGCTGGCTTTTTAGCTCGGTCACTCAAACGAGCCCGAGCAGAGCCTCCTCCATAGCTCGTCCATTTCCATGAGCCGAGCCGAGCCTGACCTAGCTCGCTCGAACTCGGCTCGTTTCCACCCCTAGCCCCAGCGAGCGAGCGTGCGTGCACGGACCATCACAGGTACGGCATGCACGCTGGTATTCCGGTTTCACAGAACTTGATGGTTTAGATTTGTTTCCAATTTTAAAATTTTATCTATTAGAATATTTCAAACTATTTTATCTATTAAAATTTTAGACTCTGACGCCTCCCACCCCTCTCGCTTTGTTTCTTTTCCTGTATATTGTACACTTTTATCTTCTTTATTGGAATGGAAGCACTCATGTTTTTGTTCGCTCAAAAAATGCTTTTCGTATTTGCTTTTTTAGATAATGGAAGAGAACTACCATCCTCTGTCAGCTTAGTGTAACGTAGCGTAGCATTTCAACAAAATTTATCTTTTTATATAGCCTATTTGGTGTAATATATTGTAATGATTTTTCTCACGTTTTTAGTAGTTCACATAAAGATCCTAAAACTATTTTTAAATCATTTTTTTATAATATTTAAAGTACTTTTTAAATGCTCTCAAATTTTGTTAAAACGCTACACTACGGTACGTTAAGCTGAAATGTACAAGACCAAATACTTATTACAATGCCATAAACATGGCAAAAAGAGCCTAAAAAATTGTTCAAAGAAATCAAAGTGGGTTTTCACCCGAGCCTCTTACTTCGCAGATCTGGCCGTTGGACGGGCCACGAATCGTTGCACGGGGATGGTCGAATGTTGCCAGCTAGACGAAGAAGACCATTCGAGACGTCGATGGTCGCCGCACAAAGATGACCAGATTGGATCCACGCCAATAGGGCCCCCACGCTAGTCACAGCCATCCATGCTAGCCACCACACCATCGTCGTCATGCCTAGCCAGATCTGGTCGATCGAGGCCGCAACCTCCAGATCTTGCCGACAAAATTAGCAAGCCTGAGAGGAGATGAGCTCCGCAGGCCACCGTCTGCTGCCACCGACCGCCGTAGTAGCCCGGCCTCAAAGAAGAAAAACAAAAGGGGAAAGGAGGAAAAACTCCCACCTCTCCCCTCCACCTTTTCGTATTTGTTGAGTGATTAGATATTTCTAAACAGATTAATATTGGTTGTTCTTTTGTTTAGTAAAAAAAAGGCTTAAATCCTAATTAAATGGTTTGGCTAGCTTTTACTCAAAACGAGCATGGTGTCCCGCATGTTTGCGGGGCTAGATTTGTATTAGCATATAGGAAAAGTTTATCTCTGACTCATAATTTTTTTTAGCTAATCTTCAACTCATATTCTATCTCTAATATATCAGATCACATTTAGATTTTATTTCTAATATATTAGATTAGTTTTAGTACTTTGTTATAGAGATTTTTTTTATCTGATTGGTGGACGGCAATTAAACGATTATCTGATTCGGGGATACTGATCGGATGGCGGAGGATTTGCCACTTTATGATTTTCCTTTTGTGTGCGTCCACGATGGATCGAGCCGTCCTGGCTGGAAGCACCACGGGCATGCGACACACGAATGGATGGGATCGACTTTGTGCGCTTGGTGGATTACATGAACGCCATTATCGGTTCCTATTTCCTAAATGTGTACGTACCTGCATGTTTGTACGTGCTAGCTATATTTCGTCTGTTGGAGTCGCCGCTCGGTCTCTCCTCCCGTGCACTTCGCCATGGGACGTTGCTCCTGCTCACCCGCTTCCCGCAGAGCCAGCTCTGCTCATGCACATAATCTCGAACTCATAATCTTTCTAATATATCATATTAGATTTAGAGTATCTCTAATAATATAGCTCAGCTTTAGTACTTATCTTTTTTATCTTTTCAGTATTGACCGTTAGATTTACATAATATTATCCATATTCAACGATGCAAATATTTTTTTCTATAATTAACCTGAGAAGTTAGTACTTTTTATTAATGTGGGAATTTCTAGGATTTTATTATTAATGTGGTGGCTCCGTTTAACTCTGCTTGTGGCCTTTTCCGAGCTTAAATTAGCATTTGATCTCGGATTTAATACCGGAAGAAAGTATCCGACCAAAGGGAGGAGTTCTAGTTAAAGGTAATAAACTCTATGGGCCCCAATTGATATCCCCTAGGAGTGCTATCAATTATAAACTGGAAGTAGGGGGACTTGCCTAGAGCATCTCCTCGAGACTTAGACTCGAGGGTAGGCAAGATCTATCCTTTTAAAAAAACTAGCAAAAATACCCGTGCGTTGCAACGGGAGAAATTGACCAATATGAATTAAGCCACATATGTTGCTATGCATTGCAATGAGAGAAATGAACCAATCAACCAATATGAATTAAGCTAACATCATCTACATGCATGATGAAATCTTCAAATCCCCCGTGTCAGCTATCAAACTATTGTTGTTCTCATGATTCGAAGAGACTTGATTAATGCATCAATATTATCAGCCAGCACGTTGAAATCCCCCAAATCCCCCAAATCCAATTCCATCAGCTGTATGCCATATAGTGCTAAAAATCTGCAATATGTAGCCTTGGAAATGAAAGGTTCCCATTCATATAATGCTAAAAATCTGCAATATATAGTCCTGAAAGGTTCCCATTCATTCATTCAAACATCATATTCATTCACTGAGAAAATGAAACATCCATGTCCTTCGTTCATTCAAATACAACACTGCTATGCAGAAAATTGCATCCAAACACAACTGATGCAAGAAGAATCTGGCATCAATTTCCTTTTAAAAAAATTTGGCATCCAAAGAACAGGTATTTCTTTTAAAAAGCACAGCTATTGTTGCTGGCCTAATATAAAAATTAGAAGTTATTGCTACTGACGATGAGCCCTGCACTACAAAAGTCCGGTCGCCTATACAAAAATCCGGTCCTCCTCCCCAAGAACCCTCGCTGGTGCAGCTGCCTCTCCATCCCATGGATTTTAGATTAATGCGCAATGCTTCATCAATACAACGGAGATCTGACGACCTTACCTTCCTCTACTACCCTGCTTCTCAGCGGCGACCTTCACAGCAACAAATAAAGAACAACACAATGGTGTCACATAGATTGTGTGCTTTCGAAGGCAAATTACCGATGTTTTCACTAAAATAGTTCTGGGTTCAACATTTGTAAGAAAAAATTTAAAGTTGCACACATTTTCCCTCAAAAGAAAACTACATAGCTCGACCAATCGAACTGAAAAAAAAACATGGGTTGAAATGCTCCTCTCAATCAATAGTAAACATTTATTGAGAATAGAGGGAGAGCGAGACATGTAGTGATATGACCTATGGAGAAGAGGAAGAAGAGGCAACCTCTGCTCATGTTCTTTTCTCAGTGAAGGAGGCTTCCATTGTGCTATGCTACAGGTTAGTTAATGTGCAGCCTGTACTCCTGTGCCTGTGCCTACTTTGTCTCACAAGCTAGCACCGAGAGGAACTTGAGGCAATCGGTGTGAGGAGCAAACAAAGTGCAAACCGGTGAAGCTTGTAAGGCACAAAGCATTACAAATAGTATCTGGGCTTGAAGGTAAAATGTATCAGCAAGAAATTAAGAATACCTCATTCACCAATTGCGAAGCTCGATAACAGACCTGTACATCACATTGAACTATTTTGTTACTTGCTTCAGGTGGTAAATTCTAATAGATGGAGCAAAAAATATGGCATCCGATGAAAGAAATACTGAAAGTACATCATGTTATATATATGGAGCTAAAGACAAGTGGAAACAAAATCAATATAAATATTTGTAGCTCATGCTATGCCATAATAGACAACAAGGCAATTTCAACTTCAGTTTGAAAAGTACAGAACCCTTATCATTCTCTGTTACATAAATTACTGGATTTTCATCTCTATTTGCTATAAATATACCCCAGTAATTTCGAAAGTCCTCAAGGTACTATGAAGAGCCACTCAGATGCAGCCCAAACAAATATTCTGACTATATAATAAAATATAAATAAAAACAATTTTTGCAGCAAGTAACCATCGATCGTTATCTTTATCTGCTGTAGCAATCGATGGTTAATTCTTGTAAGAATTATAGTTATCTGTGCTGAACTTTACATTTATTTTTGGCAGTGTAGCTACACCCCAGTGTAGTATAGCGGAACCATATATATATAGACATGAATCATTTAGAGTGATAGAACTAAAGCTCCCAAATCAATCAGCAAGTATATAAATCACTTGTATTAAATAATAGTTACAACATCATAGAATAAAAAAAGAGAAAGGTTATCAATGAATAAGAAAGCTATAACTACCTGATATTCAGATTAGTAGGGGCAATAATCACTTGCGGTATGAACCAGTATTAGCTAGATCAAATAAATAGTCTGAATAAATAACCATGAAGATAGAACTAAACAGCAGCTATTGAACTATTTTGGAACTAACCCAGTGTACTATAAACGCTGAGATAAGCTTACTTCATAAGCAATGCTCAATTTAGTCAGAATTGATGGTGAGACATTCGGGAAGCATTTTTTAATAGCTAAACATGTGCTTATCAGTTATCACAGGTATAAGTGTTCCAAATTGATTACCTAGTCAGAGCTTAACATAATTTTTTCACTCTAAATTCCAAACTACACCCAAATTCAAATGTTGTACTCCCAGGTATAGGCGTACATACCTGTATCCTCCTATGGGGAAACATGATTGCCCTTTCAAACAGGATTCCGAATCACGTGTTTCAGCTTTTGTTGTCTAAAGTTTATATCAATTAGAATAATGTAATTCACAGCATCAATGGCATACTTGTCATAGAACTCAAAGACAGAAATAAAGGATGCTGGAACTGTCGGTTCACTTGTTTTTGTGCCTCTGTGTGTCAGTGGCTGTGGTTTCATGATCTAGAAGTGCTCAGATCTGTTTGTCCTTATGTCCTAAGCTAAAACCTGGAGGTCGGGATGATGTACAGAGAAGAGTTTGCGAAGCATTTTACCTATGTAGCTTAGATTGCTAGCGATGATGCTGACAACGTTGTGAGCCGCCGTGCGATCCGTAGGGGAGCCGCCGCCTTGGAGATACGTGACGAGCCGCTGCCGCCAGGAGGAACCGCGGAGGAGGCGAGGAGAGGCGCTGGGTGTTGGCGGCATGGAGGAGGCGTGGAGAGGCAGATCTGTGAGGAGCGGCCGCTGCCAGTGGAGGCGAGGGGATCCGTGAGGAGGAGGAAACGCAACAGAGGCAAGGGAGAGGACGGCGGCGGCGTGTCTGGACCGGGGGGAGTCGACGGTGGCGGGCATGGCGAGGAGATGGTGGAGGGGAGGAGGAGAGAGGGGGCGGTGGTGGGAGGGCGGGCGTGGAGAGGCAGATCCGTGAGGTGCGGCCGCCGCCAATGGAGGCGAGGGGATCCGTGCGGAAGAGTAGGCGGCGTGGGGAAGAAGGAGCAGGGCGCGGGGCATGGGGAGGGAGGGGTGCGTGGTGACTGGTGAGGGCGGAGAGAGAGAGGGAGAGAGGGACGGGGGCGGGGCAGGCTAGGGTTTCGGGGAATAGGAGGCGTCGGAGCCGATGGCTACGATTTTGGCGGAGGGAGAGCAGGAGATCGAACGGCTAAGAAGCCCCTGACAGACGAAAGAAGATGGAAACGCTATTCTCTTTATTATTAGGTAAAGATAAGCATCCCATCCAAGCCTCCCATAGCATGGGAAGTCTTTTACTGCTTTGTCTATACCAACCCCTTTGGGGCTCGGGCTCTGGCTCTCTCTGCTCTGCTGAATTTATAGGATTTTAGGATTAATGTGGTTGCTCCGTTTAACTCTGCTTTATATATATAGTAGATAGATAGATAGATAGACAGATAGATAGATTTTTGAAGACTGATCAAACAAAATCATACAATCTGGCCTATCAAAGTCGTCTGCGGTCGGTCCAAATAGCCCCAATATTGCCAAGCGCCAGGCCGCCAGCCCGAGCAATAGTGCTACTGGCTAGCTTTTTACGTGCCATGCATAACAACCGATGCTTTCCTATAAACGAAAGGAGCAGCGCAACTGTATTTTCTGAACCTGAAATAGCTGTTCCGCTTCAGCCTTTCCCAACGCGAATGCGAGTTACTCGGTTCATAAAAAAACAGTGCATCAATCATCAGATCTCGACAGGCATGCAAATACGGAGAAAAGAATGGCAGAACAAAAAATCAGACATGAATTGGAGTCAAAGATCTGCTGATTCAGGCACAGAGCCCCGTGGCGTACAAGATACAAAAACTACGATTTCGATGGCAAAAGAACAAGCCAAAAGCGGCTCGATCGGTCTTTCTAGGCCAAATCTGCTCTGGCTTGGAGCCACCACATGAACACTTCTCTGCCAAAAAAAGGGGCATAAGTTCTGCCTCTCAATGTGCATAATAATTAATGAATCGCAATCAACTGCAATGTGATCTGAACATGTTACAGTACTAGTTTTTTTTGTACAAGACCAAATAATACAGATTCGTATCTACGCGTTTGACTCGAATACTCGATTGAGATGTGGTTCTTCACTGAACATCAGTCCCGTGAACTGGTAGCCAGCAGAATTCCATCCACAGGAGCAGGCTATGCACAACCAGGAAACACACTGTCAGATTGACAGGTACAACATTTGTTTTGAGGGAATTAAAAGGTACAGCCATTAAGGAAAATATTTAGGGTCGTCCAATGTAGACATCAAATCATTCATCAAGATCAGTGAAATCATGATCAGATGGTGACTTTCCTCAAAAAAAAAATGATAAGATGGTGGCAAGGGGCATTTAATTTGCCACCTCACGTGGGGATCGTCCCCATAGGACGCCTTTCCTACTTGGCTTTTGGCTCTACATTGTGTTACTTAAGCTTCACTTTAACCGCCATTACATCAGCTTGTGTCGCAAACAGTGCAACGATCAAGTGCTGATTTGTTCCTAAACCGGACGTTAATTATTGCGGCAGTGGGCGTCCCTGCACAAGCATATGTTGCTCTTTGCATTGAGTATTGTCCTGTCCCCCGAAAGCGAGGGGGGCGGAAGGAAATTTTGTGGCACCGGGTGCCACAGTGGCACCCAGAGAGAGACAGAGAGAGGGAAGAGAGAGGAGATAGAAAGAGAAAGGGAGGAGATAGAGAGAGATGAGGAGAGAGATAGAGAGAAAAAGGGGTGCCACGGTTTCTTGCGTGGCACCGTATGTCATGAATTTTTTTTTCGAGGTGGGCGGCAATGGGATTACTCTACGGGAAAATGTCTTGATTAAAATAAAACGTTTCCGAAGCAATTGATCAATAGTTTACCTTAATCTGTCCATCTCCAAGTACACATAACCTATAGCTCTGCTATGATGGAACTATGGAAGTCATTCAAACAGGAGAAAATGCCTTTCTTTATGGAGAAATTCAGGGACTTTTTTTTTTTTGAAGCAAAGGGGCAGGAGAGCTGCCTTGCATTGATTCAAAGATAGAAGGGTTTACAGAGCGGGGGGGGGGAGATAACGACCCCTCCCCCCAGGGGCCTTGGGCAAAAAATTAATCTATTACAAAATTGGCACCCCTAGCCCCCCAAAGGCGCAGGTTATCTAGAAGGTGGTCGAAGAAGAGAGCTGTAGGTCGATCGGTCTGGTGAAAAATCCAGTTGTTTCGCTCAAGCCAGAGGTGCCAGACGGTTGCCAGGACGACTGAAAACATACCCCGGGAAGACCCAAACTGTAGGATGTCATTCGCCCACCACAGTTTGAAGTCGTGGATGAACCTCCAGCCCCCGGGGTTTAGTTGGGGTATGTCTAGCAGGGCAGACAGACGCCCCCAAATGCATGAACTGAAAGCGCACTGAAGGAGAATATGTTCTGGGGTTTCGAGGTTGCGAGTACAAAGTGGGCAAAAGTAGATGTTTGGTAGCTGTCAGCGGAGTAAGGCGTCTGCTGTGAAGACCCATTTGTGAAGTAGCAACCAGAGGAAAAACTTGCATTTGGAAGGTGCCCAAAGCTTCCAGACTTTATGGAAGGTTGGTGTGGCGACCCGACCCACAAATTGAAATAAATAAGCCGACTTGACTGAGAATTGTCTGTTACCGGTGAAGTTCCAAAACAGCTCATCAGGCTCATTTGGGGACAGGTTGGTTTGAGCAATCCGTCTGAGAAGATCGACCAATTGCGGGATCATATCCGGGGAAAGGTTGCGCCTTAGATCTGTTATCCAGTTGTTGTTCGTGACGGCATCAAGTACTGATCTGTTCTTTCTGGATGTTGCAATGAAAAGCGATGGGGCTATCTGTTTTGGAGCGCAGCCGGAGAGCCAATTATCTTCCCAGAAGGAGAGTGATGCGCCATTGCGCAGGATCGCTGAGCATCCTGCCCGCAGCAGGGCTGCATCGATGTCAGAATGACTGCCCTCCCAGAGGGGCGTTTGAGAGGATTTGTTTAGCCAGAGCCAACGCAGCCTGAGGGCCCGTGCGAAACGGGGGAGGTCTAGAACGCCGAGGCCTCCAAGCGAGGTCGGAGAGCAGACCGTGCTCCAGTTAACTCTGCTCCCACCGATGGTTGAATCCGTCCCTTTCCACAGCCAAGATCGACGGATGGAGTCGATTTTCTTGAGAACGGACGGAGGCGGCTGAACAGCCGATAGGACGTAAGTTGGCAGCGCGGAGAGGACAGCCTTGAGAAGGGTGAGGCGACCCCCTTTCGACATTAGTGGTCCTCGCCAGCCAGCCAACCTGGAGGCGATCTTGTCTATGAGCGGTTGGAAGTGGACGTGGCGTAGTCTCCTGGTGGAAAGCGGGATCCCTAGGTATTTGATAGGGAAGGTGGTTTTTCAGCGGGGAAGTCGTGCAGGATGGTATCAAGGTCGAACCCGTCACATCTGATTGGCACTACCTGGCTTTTAGAGAAGTTTGTGCGGAGGCCTGTGATAGCTCCGAATTCCTGGAGGATGGCGGCAAGGGTGGAGACGTCTTCCTTGGAAGGGTGTAAGAAAATTGCCGCGTCGTCAGCAAAGAGCGAGATTCTGGAGTTGGTACTGGTGTTGGATCCGCGGATTTGGGAAAGGGCTCCGGCCTCTGTAGCTCGACGGAGCAGGGCGATGAGCGGTTCAATGGCAATATTGAAGAGCAGGGGGGAGAGGGAGTCTCCCTGGCGCAGACCCCTGCCATGGTAAATTGTGTCAATGGTCCGGCCATTTAGGAGCACCCTAGATGAAGAGGTGGACAGGGACAGGGATATCCAATCACGCCAGCGGGTTCCAAAGCCGCGGGCGCGCAGGTTGTCTAGGAGGTACGGCCAGGAAACTGAGTCGAAAGCCTTTTCGAGGTCAATTTTTAAAAAGAGGGCAGGGATCCGCGCTCTGTGCAGGGCTTTGGCCAAATTTTGGACGAGGAGGAAATTGTCTTGGATGTGTCTTTTCTTAATGAAAGCGCTTTGACAAGGTGAGATGAGCTCATGCATGAAAGAGGCCAGACGGGAAGACAGAATTTTGGTGAACAGTTTACCGACGCTATGAATGAGACTGATGGGTCGGTAGTCGGATGCGGAGACTGGGCTATCTTTTTTGGGGATCAAAACGATGTGGGCATTGTTGGTAGCCGTCAAGCCGGTCCTATCGAGGCTGAAGATGCATTGGAGGGCCGCAAGAAGATCGCCGCATATGAAGTTCCAGCAGGATTTGAAGAAGTCCCAGGTGAATCCGTCCGGCCCTGGAGCTTTGTCGCTTGGGAGGGACATAACGACTAGCTTGAGCTCTTCCATTGTCAACGGTTCTTCAAGGGAGGATAGGTCGACGGTAGGGAGGCCTAGGTAATCCCAGTTGAAACATCTGCTGGCGACAGAGTGGTTGTGAACGGAATCATGACCGAAAATAGAGCTGAAGTGGTGGTGCAGCCTGTCTGCTATGTCTTGAAATTCCGTATGCAGGCCGGAGGGGGATTGGAGGGAGTGAATGAAGTTTCTCCGGCGTCGGCCGTTCGCCCTGAGGTGAAAGTACTTGGTGTTGGCGTCGCCGAGTCTTAGCCAAGATAGGCGAGATCGCTGCTTCCACTTGATTTTTTCAATGGCGCTTAGCCCCAGCACTCTCGCCTTGAGCTGGCGTCGTAGAGTAATCTCCTCGGGTGAGAGTGACCGTGATTCCATTGCCACATCCATGAGGCGGATGATTTCGGAGGCCAAGGTGAGCTGGAGTTTGATATCCCCGACCTGGGAGTTGCACCACGCTCGAAGCGTTGAGGCGGTTCGGGTGAGCTTAGAGTTGAGGCGGAGAAGTGGGTGGAGGGATTCTTGCGGTGGGTGAGCGCACCAGGCTTGCTGTGCGACCTCTAGGAAGCCGGGGATTTTGAGCCAGAAATTCTCGAAACGAAAGCGCCTTGGTGGGCGAGGGATCTTTTCAGCGGTGAGTAGCAGGGGACAGTGGTCTGAGCTGGCCGAGGAGAGTGGCAGAAGGCAACAAGATGGAAAAAGGAGCTCCCAAGTTGAAGTGGCGAAGGCCCGGTCTAAGCGAACCAGAGTAGGGTTGGCCTGTTCATTGCTCCAGGTGAACCGCCGGCCAGCGAGGTGAATTTCACATAGGCAGCAATCGTCCAGAGCTGCGCGGAAGCGAGACATGAGTCGGCGATTGAGATTTGAATTATTCTTGTCTGAGGCCTTGTAGATTAAGTTGAAATCGCCCACGATGAGCCAGGGGCTGTTGTAGTGGGAGGCAATGGTTCGCATCTCCAGGAGGAAAAGGTCCTTCTCATGTTCCAAGGTTGGTCCGTAGACATTGGTAAGGATCCAGCTAGGCTGACCGGCTGTAGTGGTGAACCGGGCGGATATGGAATGTTGAAGGATGAGAGTGTCGGACACTTGGAAAGTGGCGTCGTCCCAGAAAAGGAGTAGACCTCCCCTCGTGCCCGAGGATGGGAGTTGCAGGTGACCTTGGAGTCTATGGCCGCAGATCTCCATTAGGATTTGTGTGGAAGGGGTGCTTAGCTTTGATTCTTGAATAGCTAGGATTGTGGGGTTGTGGGAGCGGACTAGGGAGGCGGTGATGTCCCGTTTGGCAGCGGTGTTGAGACCGCGCACATTCCAACTCAGGATCTTCATGGGGGACATCAAACAGACACAGGCGTAGATAAATCAAAGTAGGAGCCCCCGTTAGTGGTAGGAGACAAGCTTGGCGACAAAGGTCCTCGGACAGCAAGGTGGGTAGCGAGTAAATCCCACGCAGGCGGGGTAAGGTTGTCGGGGCCACACGCAGGAGGCAAAGGTGAAACCAGGAGACCAAACACAGGAGGCGACACTGGACCACACGCAGGTGGCGAGGCTAGAACTGTCCAGGGAGCCACACGCAGGAGGCAACACTGGACCAAACACAGGCCACACATAGGTGGTTTACACGAACGCAGGCCACACGCAGATGGCGAAGCTAAGACCAGAGGACCACACGCAGGTGGTTCAGAGATGGACGCTCCACACGCAGGTGGCAACCAGACACACACTAAGGCAAAAGCTAAAGACGAACTACGATACAAGCCCACACGACGGCGGGCGGGGCTGGAGGACGGGCTAATCATGAGACGAAAGGATCACGGGAGGTGGCGTGGGCTGGTGGGGGGTTAGGCCGAGCCCTCAACCACCTCGTGGCCAAGCTCAACCAGGTCCACCGTGGGGCGCTGAAGGCCGCAAAGGTCAGCCACCGCAGAGATGGTGGCACGATCGAGCGGCGCGGTGGAGAAGAGTGTCTGGAGCTGATCAGCCAGGTCGTTGACTGCAACGGTGGAGTGGATCCCCAAACGTCGTGCTAGGAGGCTCTGGGCCTTGCGAATCGCAGGCACAGAGGAGGAGCCAGCCGGCGCGAGGGCAGGGCGTGCCGCGGCGAGGCGGGAACTGCGGCGAATGAAAGTGGGCTGACTGCGGCGAGTGGATGTGGGCTGCCTAGACAGGCTGAGAGGGGTGGAAGGCAAAAGTGGAGGGGCGGCGGCAGTTGTGGCCAGGGCAATTAGCCCAAGGGCTGAGGAAGGTGGCGCAGGGGTAGAGAGGGTGGCCTCGAGACTCATAGGGTCGAGCCCTGGAGAGGGTAAAGCAGGCTGGCGACCCAGCTCCTGAAAAAGGAACTCTGACTGGGCCAAAAGGGAAATAGCTGGGCCAGAAGCAAATTCGCGAAGTGGTGGAGGCCCGTTGGGCCGTGGTGTCGCCAGGCTCCCAGACGCAGGCGGCTGCATAAGGGTCAAAAGGGGGTTTGAAACTCCCCTGCCCGAGGCACGGGACAGCACCCCACCCACTGGTCCCAGGTGCACCTGCCCGGTGAGAGTGACCGTGATTCCATTGCCACATCCATGAGGCGGATGATTTTCGAGGCCAAGGTGAGCTGGAGTTTGATATCCCCGACCTAGAAGTGGCACCACGCTCGAAGAGTTGAGGCGGTTCGCGTGAGCTTGGAGTTGAGGCGGAGAAGTGGGTGAAGAGATTCTTGCGGGGGGTGAGCGCACCAGGCTTGCTGTGCGACCTCCAGGAAGCCGGGGATTTTGAGCCAGAAGCTCTCGAAAACGGAAGCGCCTTGGTGGGCGAGGGATTTTTTCAGCGGTGAGCAGCAGGGGAAACTGGTCTGAGCTGGCCGAGGAGAGTGGCAGAAGGCAACAAGATGCAAAAGGAGCTCCTAAGCTGAAGTGGCAAAGGCCCGGTCTAAACGAACCAGAGTAGGGTTGGCCTGTTCATTGCTCCAGGTGAAACGCCGGCCAGCGAAGTGTATTTCACGTAGGCAGCAGTCGTCAAGAGCTGTGCGGAAGCGAGACATGAGTCGGCGGTTGAGGTTGGAATTATTCTTGTCTGAGGCCTTGTAGATTAAGTTGAAATCGCCCACGATGAGTCAGGGGCTGTTGTGGTGGGAGGCAATGGTTCGCATCTCCAGGAGGAAAAGGTCCTTCTCATGTTCCAAGGTTGGTCCATAGACATTGGTAAGGATCCAGCTAGGTTGACCGGTTGTAGTGGTGAACCGGGCGGATATGGAGTGTTGAAGGTTGAGAGTGTCGGACACTTGGAAAGTGGCGTCGTCCCAGAAAAGGAGTAGACCTCCCCTCGTGCCCGAGGCTGGGAGTTGCAGGTGACCTCGGAGTCTGTGGCCACAGATCTCCATTAAGATTTTTGTGGAAGGGCTAGCTAGCTTTGATTCTTGAATAGCTAGGATTGTGGGGTTGTGGGAGCGGACTAGGGAGGCGATGATGTCCCGTTTGGCAGCGGTGTTGAGACCGCGGACATTCCAACTCAGGATCTTCATGGGGGACACCAAACAGACACAGGCGTAGATAAAACAAAGTAGGAGCCCCCGTTAGTGGTAGGAGACAAGCTTGGCGACAAAGGTCCCCGGACACCAAGGTGGGTCGCGACTAAACCGCACGCAGGCGGGGTAAGGTTGTTGGGGCCACACGCAGGAGGCGAAGGTGAAACTAGGAGACCAAACACAGGAGGCGACACTGGACCACACGTAGGTGGCGAGGCTAGAACTGCTCAGGGAGCCACACGCAGGAGGCGACACTGGACCAAACGTAGGCCACGCACAGGTGGTTTACATGAACGCAGGGCACACGCAGATGGCGAAGCTAAGACCAGAGGACCACACGCAGGTGGTTCGAAGATGGACGCTCCACACGCAGGTGGCAACCAGACACACACTAAGGCAAAAGCTAAAGACGAACTACGATACAAGTCCACACGACGGTGGGCAGGGCTGGAGGACGGGCTAATCATGAGACGAAAGGATCACGGAAGATGGCGTGGGGTGGTGGGGGGGCTAGGCTGAGCCGTCAACCACCTCGTGGCCAAGCTCGTCCAGGTCCACCGTGGGGCGCTGAAGGCCGCAGAGGTCAGCCACCGCAGAGATGGTGGCACGATCGAGCGGCGCGGTGGAGAAGAGTGTCTGGAGCTGATCAGCCAGGTCGTCGACTGCAACGGTGGAGTGGATCCCCAAACGTCGTGCGAGGAGGCTCTGGGCCTTGCGAATCGCAGGCACAGAGGAGGAGCCAGCCGGCGCGAGGGCAGGGCGTGCCGCGGCGAGGCGGGAACTGCGGCGAATGAAAGTGGGCTGACTGCGGCGAGTGGATGTGGGCTGCCTAGACAGCCTGAGAGGGGTGGAAGGCAAAAGTGGAGGGGCGGCGGCAGTTGTGGCCAGGGCAATTAGCCCAAGGGCTGAGGAAGGTGGCGCAGGGGTAGAGAGGGTGGCCTCGAGACTCATAGGGTCGAGGCCTGGAGAGGGTAAAGCAGGCTGGCGGCCCAGCTCCTGGAAAAGGAACTCTGACTGGGCCAAAAGGGAAATAGCTGGGCCAGAGGCAAACTCGCGAAGTGGTGGAGGCCCGTTGGGCCGTGGTGTCGCCAGGCTCCCAGACGCAGGCGGCTGCATAAGGGTCAAAAGGGGGTTTGAAACTCCCCTGCCCGAGGCACGGGACAGCACCCCACCCACTGGTCCCAGGTGCACCTGCCCGAGGCGTGGAGAGGAGGGCCCAGTCAACGCTGGAGAGGCGGGCCCAGTCAGCGCAGCCACATCGGCCGGGTTGACGCCGGGGGAGGGAGCGACCGCGAGCGCGTCGCCGCCGAGTCCGGGCCCGAGCGCGACATCGCCGGAACGGCCGTGACTGGCGGAGGCCGAGAGGAGGCAGCGGCCGTCAGGGAAGCTTGAGCGAGCGCCTCCACCTAAGCCAAGCACGGGTGAGGCTGGCACAGAGCGCTCGTGACCTTCGTGGCGGCGCTCAGGGGCGCCAGGGAGAGCGTGCCCGCCTGGCGAGGCCGCGCTGGACGAGCGCGAGGCAGGTCGAGCGCCGGCGGGGCGCCGGCAGGACGGAGAGCGGCGACGAAGTGGAGAGCGAGAGCACACAGCGCCTCGACGAAGGGGGCGAGCGTGCTCGCGGGCAGAGACTGTGCGGCGTCGGCGTGACGTGGAGCGCGAGCGTGCTCGAGGGCAATCGGAGGAGGAGTCGGCGGTGGAGGTGGCGCGGACCAGCGATTTGCCATGGCGCCGGCGGTGACGAGCCGCAGGAGGGCGCGCGCCGCCATCCTCGCCCTCACTATCCGAACCGCGGCAGCAAGGTCTGAACAGGGAGCGGCAGGAGGCCGCCGGCGCCGCCAGCACCATGGGAGGGACGGTGTCAGGGTAGCCCATGCTCCAAGGGTGCGGCTCGAGGGTCGGGATGCCGCCGTCGACGCGCGAGGACACGGCCGAGAAGTCCTCGACCATGTCGATGTGGAGGAGCAGACGATGCACCGAGTCGCGGGGAGGTCGTGGCCTGGGGGCGCCGGCGAGTCTTGAAGAGTCGAAACTACAGCCGAGGTGGGGCTCCATGAAAGGGAGGGGCTCGACGAGCTCGAGCTCAACCTCCAAGGGGATGCTCGTAGGGTCACGGGTCCAGACCCAGGCTCTGAAGGAGGAAGTATCGAGATGCCTCCTGGTGATCTCTTCGACGGTGTCTAGGCGGCCGACACCAGCGAAGACGCGACCAACCACTTCATCGGACCAAGCGTGCAGCGGGAGGTCCTCTAGGAAAACCCGCACTCGGAAGCGCACGGCGTCGGGGCCCCCAGCCGCATGGATGTCATCGGCGATGGCCTGCAGAGCGAAGTGTCGGCCTTGGGCGCGGAAGGAGGACCGCGCGGCTAGCCTTGCTTGCTCCGGCAGGGCAAAGCGAGCCAAGAAGCGGAGGTGGGCGTGGTGGGTGACGGTGATGTCAAAAATGGGGATGTCGGTGCGCAAGCTGATCTGTTGGGCAACCCAATCGGAATCTGGGTGCGGGCCATCGGTGATGGAGATGATGACGGCTTGGCGGTGCAGCACGCCAGCGTCTCGGCGGATGGCCGACGTGACCTCAACGCAAACACGAGCTGAGGGGGGCGTTGTGGGGCAAGGGCGGAGCGGCGCAGGGGGGCCATGGTGTCGGGGGCGGGTGGAAGTGGTAGGAAAGCAAGGTGAGGCTAGCGGGGAGGAGGCGGTTGGCAAGGATGGAGAGTGGGGGGTGCACGCCAGCGACAGGAGGCGGCCGTATGGCCCGAGCGAAGGCAAGAGAAGCACTTCACTGGGTCACGGCAAGCCGCTGCTCGGTGGTCTTGGGCGAGGCAACGAGCGCAACGGTCTTTAAGGCCGCCGCGGAGGAGGTGGCTTGCGCAGCGAGCTCCGGCATTGAAGTGGCCGCGGCTCTGCCGAGGACGACGCAGGCCACGCCGACGCCGCCTCGGGCCTGCTAGTTGCCATTTGGGGGAAGAACACGCGGCCGCGCCGACTGCGAAGGAGTGAAGGCGGGGCGTGGAAGAGAGGGCTGGCGCAGTTGTGACGGCAGGCAGGTTCGGAAGGGGGATGGAGGGAGTAATGGCGGCCTGGGGGAGGTGGTTGGGCGCTGTCGAAGTTGAGGGGGAGCCAGATGCGACGACGGCGGCGTAAGATCTGGAGGCTTCAAAACTCGAGCTGGCTCTGGGGGCTGGACGCCAGCGGGAGCGAGGGTCAACTGGGCGGGCCATGGAGAGAGGCGAGGCGAGGGTGGCGGTGGCCGTGTTTGCCGGAGTGGCAAGACACGGGGCGGCGGAGGCCGCCGCTGCCGGGAGGCGGGCGGCGCTGGGGCTAGGCGGGAGGCGCTGGGACTTATTGCTAGGAAGTCTAATTTCTCACCTTAGGACTTATTAAGAGTGACATACTGACATGTACGGAGTATCAAATAAACCCTAAATTAATTGATAAAATTAAATATAAAGCCACGCATATTCTACTACTAGTCCCGATTGATCCGCAAAAACCTACGTTGTCCGCCATGCCCGAATGACACCGACGGCTGCGCTGCCACCGTCACCTCCGCCGCCTGAGTGCACGCTAGTTGAAGTTCGAGCCAATCCCCCTCGGCCGCCACTGACATGGACTCCAGCAGCAACACGCTAAGCTCAGCCACCACCCGCGCCTCCCTGCCTCCGCGGGCTCCATCTCCATCTCCGGCCACTGCCGCGGCCGGACGCCGCCGAGACAGGACACCTTGGGCGATGACGGCTCGGCCCCCGTGGCCTCCCCGGCGGCGAACACCCTCGCGCGCCGGAGCCTGCTCGAGCGGCGGCGGCGCCGTGCGTGCTCGCGCGCGGCGTTGCCCGCCGCGGGAAGTCCGCCGATGACGACGGCAACGGCCTTCGGCGCCCCGGTAGCCGCGCACGAGCTCCTCCCCGCAGCCGCCGCCGCGGCGCTCCTGCGCGCAGCCGACTTGGGGTTGGCGGCGCCCTTGGTGGAGTCGTCCCGCTCCAGCACCGCCCCGACGTCGCTCCAGTCGATGTCCTCCCCGATGAGGAGCCGGAGTGATGCCGCGGGAGCGTAGGGGTCACCTGCGCCCGTGCCGCACTCGTCCGCGGCGTCGGAGTCCGAGATCAGCGACGACAGCGTCGCCGCCGATTTCGAGTCTTTACCTTCTTGAAGACACCCAGAAATCTCCACCCTTTTCTCCTTGAGGGCAATGGCGAATATCATGGAGATGATCGAGATGTGGATCGCCGAGGCCTGCGCGAAGGACGAGGCGGAAGCCGCCGCCAAAGCTTTCGAAGATAAGCTCTGGCAAGATTTCGCTCTGATGAAGGCGGAGATCGACGCGGAAGAATCCATTAGGGTTCTGATTCGCGGATTCCCGCAGCTCCACAAAGTGCGCTTTCCCCTCAAGGACGCACTGGTCGCAGCCCTCCTCGCCCATGGTGGGTACTGAGGTCCTCCCACCGGGGGCTTCTCCTTTTGCTCCTCCGTGATCTAGCGACGAGCCTTAGCTCGATGTGCTGTGCCGCGGAGAAAATGTAATCAGGCCTAAGTGCCTTTTAATAAAGATCTTTTAGGTAATCAGATGCTCTTCTTCATCTTGCTCTATTCTCGAATCTACGACATTGCTTCTTCTCGTCTTAACTCTGAATCCGCAACATTGCTCTATCCGAGTAGTTAGGACCGCGTGCTTCCAGACCGGGATTCAGCGCTTAACTCGAACCTCTCGGAGGGAGCCACTCGGGCTGCCGAGTGATCTTGCCCTTCTCGAAAAGGCCGCATCCAGCGCTAAATTAAGGCCCAGCCCAGAATGCGAACACCGCCCGTTGCGATAAGTTTGGAACAGGAGAACGAAATTAGTTCACCTCGCTCACTTTTCGCGTCAGTCTGTTAGCTTCTCCCAGCGAACTCCGCCGCTAGGGTTCTTCTCAGTCGCAACCTCCGCCGCCACCTGTCTCCGATCGTAATGGCCCCACCTTCTCCCGTCGCCCCCAAAGGCTGCGAAAAGCGGAAAGGAGTGGATGAAGTCCATCACGACCGAACGGAGGGTACAGAAGCTGGTCTCGCTCGGCGTGCTCCCCTCCGAAGAGTTCTTGGCATGGCGCCCCGCCGCCGGCGAATCCTGCCCAACCCCTCGTTCCGACGAGGTAGTGGTCTTCGAATCTTTATTCCTCCGCGGCTTTGGCCTTCCTTGCTCTCCATTCTTTCGGGGATTGCTGCATTTCTATGGGATCGAGGTTTCGCACCTGAACCCCAATTCTATTTTTCAAATTGCCATTTTCATCAATATCTGTGAGGCTTATTTGGGGATTGCTCCTCACTTTGACCTGTTTAGATTTATTTACCTCCTCAAGCCTTTTCCCAACAAGAACTCTCCCAAGGCCGCCGCCGGCGCGGGATTTCAATTGCGGGAAGGGGCCCGAAAGTATTACTTCGATCTTCCTCTGAGAACCTCCAATAAGGGTTGGCATTCCGAGTGGTTTTACTGCGCCAATTCTCTCCCAGTCGTCCCTTCCTTCTCCGGAGAGTGCCGCACGGTCAGTCCCTCCTGGTCTTCTCCTCTCGCCGATGACGAGGGAAGCCAAATACAGGAACTCCTCGTTCTTCTCCAGCGCGCAAAGACCGCCGGGCTGACTGGCATCGGTGTAGTTTGGAACTACACTCAACGCCGTATCCAGCCCATCAAAGAGAGGGTGCATCTCGCCTTCGAATACTCGGGACTCCAAGACTCCACTCGAGAAACCAGAGAGAGTCTTACGCAGAAGGAAATTATCGGCCGGATGACCGAGCTCTTTGCTCCAGGTTCGGAAATAACTTACGTGGACTGCCCAGGCGCGTACCACCTGACGTTCCCACCACCAGCGGTAAGGAGAAGTTCCTTCTCAACTCAGCCGCAGCTCTTCAGGACGATATGGAAGTTGACTGCAATCTGTTTCACGCGCAGAGACGCGAAGCCTTCTTTTCCACGCATCCAGTCCCGGAAGCTCCGCACCACAAAGAGGCACCGCGCAAGCGCCCCGCAGGGAACTCGGCTAGTGCTCCTCCCGCCAAGAAAGGCAAGGGGGCGCCTCCAAGGACTCGGACGAGGATGATGAAGATGATAATGTTCCGCTCCTGCGCCGCCGCCGTCACCCAGTAACTAGATCACCTTCAGCCCCGGCGACGCAGCCACGGAGCCCCCCATCTCCCCAATCTGCAGACCCAAAGGCTGCGTCGGGGGCGGAGAGACCTCCCGGCTCGGGCCCGAGCGGTTCGAGCATCCGATTTAGGTTTAAATCCTTTAAATCATCGCAAAGGTATTCCTTCACGATTTATTCCCCTCACGATTTGCAAGGGATTTGTGTCTTGAATAATTTTCAAATGTTTTCAGAAAACCTATCGATGATGACAAGCCGCCAAGCCCGCGTGGCAGCGAAGGGCCGGCCTCGCCGCCTCCACGATCCGATCGCCAAGCCAAGCCCCAAACGTCAGGGGATTCGACTAGGCGTGCCTCACCCCGCCGAGACTCCGGTCCGTCTGCTACCACTCGCCGATCCTCGCCAGCGAAGTAAAAAATCCCAGCTCCAGCTCCGAAGAGCACAGAGCCAGAAATCGAGGAGATTCCTTGCCCCTCTGCTAAAGCTCACACTCCACCCCTCCGACTGAAATGGAGGAAGGACATGGAGGGCTGCGAGGTCGATGACGGGCAGGAAGCCGAAGAATGGGAAGTGCTGCACCAAATGACGGCAGCTCAAGCCGTGATATACAAGTTAAAACCTTTTCGTGCCCTGAATCCTCACTTTACATAAGGGAATCCCGCCAATCTCCTTCCTATCTCCATGCAGCGCTTGAAAGAAAGGTCAAGGCAAAAGTCCGTATGCATGGAGAAAACATTGGGCGAGCTGAAGACTCGTGACGAATATGACAATGCGCTGTACGCCGTTAAGTGACAATATCGCGGCCGGATCGAAGAGCTTCAGCGAGAAGTCACCGAACTCCGATTCCGCCACGTAGAAGAGTCCAACACTATCCAAGGTATAGATCCCAAATAGTGCTAAACCTTCACAAAAAGAATGCTCATTGGATGATAATCTTTGAGACTTGCCTATGAATGTAGCGCTGAAGGCGAGGCAGAGGGTCCTGGAGGCAGAAAGTGACGCCTGACTGGAAGGTAACTCCCCTCCACTGGCTCTCCCTGGCTCAGCCTTGGTGAAATCCGACTGATCTGTCAATCTTGATTGGTTGTGTAGAGCATCGGCAGAGGTCTGGGGCGCAACTCCAGGTACTCGAAGAAGAGGTGAAGGCTGCCCATGAGATCCGCCAGCGCGCCTTAAATTGGAATAATCCCCACACTTCAACGCCTTTATCCAGAAGAAGTGCCGCCGACTGATCCGGACCTCCTTGTGGCCCGTCTTGACGATGTTCCCGAGCGGATCAAGGTCTTCACGCAGGAGGCAGCAATAACTTGTACCAGCCAAGGCCTCGCGATCACGAAGTCAAACTTTCCCCATCTGGATTGCGAAGCCGTGAAGGAAGGTTTTGCATGCACCGAAGAGGAGGCCTGTTCTTTGTTGGAAGAAGTTCGCCCGACTGCTTCCCAGATTGTTGAGGACTTGGATTTGTAAATACAACTTTGTTCGAAACGCTTGATCGATCCTCGATTCTGGTGATTGTGATTATCCGAGTACTCAGCTTTATCCCTTTTCATGAAACGCTTATGCCGACTGGTCCAGCCCCCGAGTGCCAGGAATCCGCCCGTGGCTTTATCCCTATGCGACAACAGGGTAGCTAAGCGCTGTCTTTGGCAAGTATGAGCGTCATTACTCAAGAATTTTCATAACACCCAAATTTAATCAACGCATGTAAAGAGAAAACGACTTTTATTAATATGATTGGGTGCGGTTGACTCCGCACACTATTTAGTGTAGCCCCCGATTTACTGCTTAACCGTTACGGCTAAGTAGCAAGTCAGAAAAAAGGGACAAATTACATAATGCTGCTTGAATACAAGAACTAAGAGTAAAAAAGACGTAGCTGCTCGATGTTCCAGGTATTTGGCATTTCTGATCCATCTTCATGTTGTAGTCGGTAAGCTCCCGGGCGGGTCACCTCAGCGATCACATAGGGGCCTTCCCAGGGTGGGGAGAGTTTATGCTCGTGCTTCTGATTCCTTCGGAGGACCAGATCACCCTTGGAGAACACACGGCCCCGAACGTTGCGCTGATGGTAGCGACGCAAACCCTGTTGGTACTTTGCCGACTGGATCAATGCTGCTTCCCTGACTTCCTCGAGCCGATCGAGGTCTTCACTTCTTGCCTCGTCCGACTGATTATCGTCGAAACCGGCGACCCAAGAGGACCCGAACTTCAGTTCAGTCGGAAGGGCCGCCTCCGAGCCATATACTAGAAAAAAGGGTGTCTGCCCGGTTGCTCGACTTGGGGTCGTTCTGAGCCTCCAGAGCACCGAAGGCAGCTCCTTGACCCAGCGCGTAGCGTATGGCTTCAGGCGATCGAAGATTCTGACTTTAAGCCCTTTTAGCACCAATCCATTGGCGCGTTCAACCTGTCTGTTGCTGCTTGGGTGGGCTACCGAGGCGTAGAAGATCTTGATGCCCAGCTCCTCGCCCCAATCTTGGAATTCGCTGCTCTTGAACTGAACGCCGTTGTCGGTGATGATGCGATTTGGTACGCCGAAACGCACTACAATGTCCCGGAAGAACTCGCGTGCTTTGGCAGCCGTGATGACAGCAACCGGCTTAGCTTCAATCCACTTGGTAAACTTGTCGATGGCGACGAAGAGATGAGTGAACCCGCCCTGCGCTCACTTGAGGGGGCCCACCATGTCCAGATTCCAGATGGCGAAGGGCCAAGAGATTGGAATTGTTTGTAAATCCTGCGCTGGCATGTGAATTTATCGAGCAAAGAACTGATACCCGTCACATCTGCGTACTATGTCTTCCGCATTGGTGACCGCGGTTGGCCAGAAGAATCCCTGCCGATAGGCTTTTCCTACCAGGGCGCTCGCTGCTACATGGTGCCCGCATTCCCCCGAGTGAATTTCGTTGATTAGATCTCTGTCTTCTTGCTCAGATATGCAACGCCTTAGTACCCCAGAACTGTTTTTTCTGAAAAGCTCATCCCCGACTACCTTGTAACTTTTGCTTCAGCGTGTGATGCACTCGGCTAGGCTTCGATCCTCAGGCAGCTCATCACGAAGAAGATAATCTAAGTAAGGCTGCGTCCACCCGGGGTTAATCGATAGTACCTCTGCATCGGGTTCTGACTGCTTCTCTTGATTTCCTTCCGGTGCAGAGGGTAGCTTGATGGACGAAAACACTAGTCGAGACCTGTGCCCGAGTGGATCCCATCCACGCTAGCTCGTCCGCTGCTTCGTTGTCACGGCGGAGCACGTGAGTGAGCTCCAGTCCGTCGAATTTTTCTTCTAACTTTCGTACCTCTTGGCAGTATGCCGCCATGCTGTCGCCAATACAAGACCACTCTTTTTGCACTTGGTTGACCATGAGCTGGGAATCCCCGCGTACTATTAATCGCCTGACACCAAGCGAGATGGCGACGCGTAGCCCGTGGATGACTGCCTCATACTCGGCGGCGTTGTTGCTGACGGGGAACAGTATCTGGAGGACGTAGCGTAGCTTCTTTCCAGTCGGCAATATGAGCAAAATCCCAGCCCCCGCGCCGCTGAGCATGAAGAAACCATCAAAGTACATTGTCCAGTACTCGAGATTCTCCTTTGCTGCTGGGGTCTGAGCCTCCGTCCACTCGGCGACGAAATCGGTCAACGCTTGAGATTTGATGGCTAGTCGAGGCCTGAACTTTATTTCAAAGGATCCAAGCTCGACTGCCCACTTTGCAATCCTCCCAGTGGCTTCCCTATTATGGAGTATGTTTCCAAGCGGGAAATAAGTAACCACCGAAATTTCATGCTCTCGAAAATAATGCTTAAGCTTCCGGGATGTGAGTAATACAGCATACAAGAGTTTTTGAACTTGTGGGTACCTTATCTTAGATTCGCCCAATACCTCGCTTACGAAGTAGACCGGAAGCTGTACCTTCTGGAGGGAGCCCTCCTCATCTCGTTCGACCACCAAGGTGCTGCTGATGACGTGAGTCGTTGCACCGATATAGAGTAAGGGGGGCTCTTGGGGCATGGGAGGGACCAACACCGGAGGTGTGGTAAGGAACCTCTTTAGATCTTCGAAGGCTTCTTGTGCTTCAGCTGTCTACTAAAAGTCGTCTTGTCGGCATATGAGTTTAAAGAAAGGCATGCCTCGCTCCCCGAGTCGGGAAACGAATCGGCTGAGTGCCACGATGCATCCAGTGAGCTTTTGCACATGCTTCTGATTGGTCGGGGGCTTCATCTTAATGATGGCATTGACCTTCTCCGGATTGGCTTCGATCCCTCGGTTGGAGATGATGAATCCGAGTAGTTTACCAGAAGGAACCCCAAAGACACACTTCTCGGGATTTAGCTTCATCCGATACGCCCTTAGGCTCTCGAACGTCTCGGTCAGATCTGTTATGAGATCCCATCTGGATTTTGTTTTTATAACGACGTCGTCGATATATGCCTCCACGTTGCGTCCGAGCTGAGCGTGAAAACACCGCTGTATGGTGCGCTGATAAGTTGCGCCAGCGTTTTTCAACCCGAATGGCATTGTGATATAGCAGAAAGCACCAAAAGGCGTGATAAACGACGTCTTGATGCAATCCTCCTCCATCAGACTTATCTGATGATAGCCTGAGTAGGCGTCCAGAAAACTCAAGAGCTCGCACCCGGCGGTGGAATCCACCACTTGATCGATGCGGGGGAGCCCAAAAGGATCTTTGGGGCACGCTTTGTTGCGATCTGTTTAGTCGACACACATCCGCCATGTCTTGTTTTTCTTCTGCACCAGGACCGGGTTGGCAAGCAACTCGGGATGATACACCTCTTTGATGAACCGAGCGGCCAACAATTTGGTGATCTCGCTCCGTATGGCGTTCTTCCGATCCGGTGCAAACCTTCGTAGGCGCTGCTTTATGGGCTTTGCCTTTTCGTCGACGTGGAGAGAGTGCTCGATCACCTCCCTCGGAACACCAGGCATGTCCGAAGGCTTCCGAGCGAACACATCCTGGTTGGCCCGGAGGAAAGTGACAAGCGCGTCTTCCTATTTGCTATCGAGCTCTGTCCCAATCACGGCCGTCTTGACCGGATCAGACGGGTCCAACAGAATCTTCTTGGTCTCTTCGGCTGCTTGGATGGATGTTTTGGCCTGCTTCTTGGCGGGACGTCCCCCTCGTCCTAAAGGGAAGCGACCTCCAGTCGGATCTTCTCCATCTCAACAGATGAATCCAGTGCCTGCGCCATCTCACAGCTTTCGCTGTCACAGAGAAGGGACTGTTTTACGTCACCAGGGAGGGTGATTACACCATTGGGACCTGACATCTTTAAGACAAGGTAAGTGTAGTTGGGAACTGCCATGAATTTGGCGATCCTCGGCCTTCCCAAGATGGCATGGTATGCCGTCTCGAAATCAGCCACTTCGAAACTCAGACTCTCGGTCCGATAATTATCCTTAGTCCCAAACGTAACGGGCAAAGAGATCTGTCCAAGTGGTATCGCGGACGTCCTGAGGATTACCCCGTGAAAAGGAGATGATCCCTGCCGTATCTTGGAACGAGGAATATTCATCTGGTACAGGGTCTTGACGAAAAGGACATTGATTCCGCTCCCGCCATCGACCAAAACCCTTTTTAGCTTGCTTCCTCGCATGACCGGATCCAGCACCAGTGGATACCTCCTGGGGAAGGCGATCCAATCCGGGTGGTCCGATCGGTCGAAGGTGATGGGCATCTCAGACCAGCGCAAGTACTTTGGAGTCACGGGCATGATAGCGTTGATCTCCCGAGTGGTAAGCTTTTGCTTCCGCTTGGACTTGTACGCATCAGAGCCCCCGAAGATGTAGTTAATCTCGCGCTCAGCGTCCTGGTAGTCTCCATCGGGTTTCTTGCCTTGACCGCCGTTAGCCGACTGGTTTGAACTCTCAGCGAACTTACGTAGAATGAGGCAGTCCTTGGCAGAGTGCTTTCCTTTGGGATGGAAGGGACATACCGAATCCATAACCTTTTTGTAGTCGTTGTCGTTGGGGGGTTTGGGTCGATTGCGCTCCAATTTGGTGACCATCTCCTCCCCCTTCCGCTTCTTGTCTTTGGGCTTGCTTTGTTCGTCGTTAGGCTTCTTCTTGGAGCCTCCGTCATTGCCACCGCGATGATTCTCGATGGCCTCCTCGGCTTCGGCCTCCTGGTCCGCCATCGTGAACATGGCCTTGAGATTACGCGGGGTCCCGGGTCATCTGCCTAATTAACTCCTCGGATTTGCATCCGGCGAAGAAGGCATCAATGACGATTTGCACCGAAACGTCCCGGATCTCATTCTTCTTCTTAGTAAAGCGCTTGATGAACTCACGGAGAGTCTTGTTTTTGCGCCGGTGTAGCTGTCCAATCTCCCATCTCCCTACAGGCCTTTCATAGGTCCCTTGAAAATTGGCGATGAACTATTCCTGGAGGTCGTCCCAAGACTCGATTGAGTTCTCCGGGAGTCCCGTTAGCCAGGTCTGGGCGGTTGGGGTCAAAGCGACCGGCAAGTAGTTAGCCATGACGTTCTGATCACCTCCTGCCGCGCTGACTGCTAAGGCGTAAACCTGCAGCCAGTTCTTTGGGTCCCTCTCGCCATCGAACTTGTCGATGCCTTTGAGGTTGAAACCATCCGGCCAAACCACTCGGCGAAGATCCGGGGTGAAGGTCCGAATCCCCTCCAACGGTCGTGGCCGCCTCCGCGTTGGGGATCTGCTACGATGCTCCCGTCACGGGCCTCGGTGTTGCTCGTGACGGTGATCGCGCCAACTGGCGGTGCTTTCAGCTTGGTCGTCGTTGTGGCGGCTACGATGGCCACGAGAATTCCGCTCGCCGTTGCTGCGCTCCCGCCGCTTAGCTACAATATCCTGACGTAGATCGTGGGCAGGCGATTGGTGGGAATCGCCGGCCACTGAGACGCGAGCCCGGTTCCGACTACGCGTGGACCGACTGCGAGCCGAAGCAGTCGGAGCGGGAATCGCCTCGTTTTGCTGGATGGCAGCCATCTCCACCATGGCCGTCGCTCGGGCTAGGGCCTGGATACACGGACTGCCTTCCGGAAGTTACGGCGCGATGGTCTCAAGGAGGGTCTTCGAAGCGATAACATTCGCCTGGGGAGTGTTGTAGACTTCCTGATCCCTCAGCTTCACCGCGCGAAGTTCGTTCTGGACGTCGCGGCCGCGGACGTGAAGTTGATTCACGCGATCTTGTTTCTCTGCCTGGCGAGGATCTGGGTTGGCGCTAGTGTCAGTGGCGGTCTCCTCGTAAGCAACAATCGGAGAAGAAGAGTGATGATCCCCTGCTCCGAGGACAAAAACCTCTCGGTAGTTGCGGATTTCAGCGCTCCCGTCTGATTCGGAGTCAGAAACGGAGAGGCTTACTTGCTCGCTCTGTCCAATGGGTTGGCCACCGTTGATGACACCCACGAACATAGATGAATATGATCCGAGTGGATCTGGGGCGCTCGTCGACTAGTTAATTATCTCTCATCCAAATCCCAGATGAGATCCACGCGGAGGCCGCAGCGAAGCTCTCGGGTCCGGGGGGAAATCCAGCCAAAGGCGCTGTGTTGTTTTCGGGCGGAATACGATCCTCGCCCATGCGGTCGAGCCCGCCGAGTCCTTTTTCGTCTTCCTCGGGAGGAGGTGCGAAGGCGAATAGCGAATGGGTCAATCCGCTAAAGGTGCTCGCTGAATTCTCCAAGCCAAAGGGCAATGGGTCACATTGATTGCGCGCGCCTCCTTGCGAAGGAACCTCTCCAGGGAGAGAGAGGTGGAGATTGCCGATGCCATCGGCGATGAAGTCCAGGGTGCCGAAGCGAAGAGATTGCGTTGATTGCGCGCACCTCTTTTCGAAGGAATCTCTCTGGGGAGAGAGAGGTGGAGATTGCCGATGCCATCGGCGATGAAGTCCAGGGTGCCGAAGCGAAGAGATTGCCTGAGCTCCATGGCGATGCGCGGCGATCTCCAAAGAGCCATCTAACTTGAGAGACGATCTTGACGCTGCCCCCTACCTGGCGCGCCAACTGTCGACTAGTGACTAACTGGGGGGTCACCGCCGGCAACGAATTTGTACGAGGGGACGCTATCAAGAACTAAGCTAGATGGTAATACAAGACAAGGGTTTATACAGGTTCAGGCCCTCAACGGAGGTAATACCCTACTTCCTGTGCTCTGGGATTATATGGCGATCTGAAATCAATGTGGAGATGATCAAGATGTGGATACCGAATGTCGACTGGTGACTAACTAGGGGGTCACTGCCGGCAATGATTATATATGGGGCGATGCACAAGATCCAAACTCGATGGCAGCACAAGACAAGGATTTATACAGGTTCAGGCCCTCGTGGCAGAGGTAATACCCTATGTCCTATGCTCTGGGATTATATGATGTATATGTGTACAAGATGATCAACCTGGGAGATATGATCAAGACGTGGGATGCGATTCTCTCTTGCCGAACTATGCCCCCCTACCCCCTTTATATAGTGGAGGGGGTGGGGTTACAAGGAAGAGTCCTAGTCGGTTACGTGGTATAATTCCTATCTCTATCCTCTAGTAGTTATCCGGGGTTACAAGTATACCTTCCCTATTAATTAGGGATAGCCTTCTATCTTCACGTCTTTTTTTGCCGAGCAAGTCTTCCAGAGTCCTAGTGGTACCCGTCCTTATCCACCGACTTGGTTCATCCCCTGTCGGATGGTCTTTTAGGCCTGCCGTGTGGATACCCGGGGTCTATGTTATCCACACCGAACTATGGCCCCCTACCCCCTTTATATAGTAGAGGGGGTGGGCTTACAAGGAGGAGTCCTAGTCGGTTACGAGGTAGGATTCCTATCTCTATCTTCTAACCAAATATGTAGTTATTTGGGATTACAAGTTTATTTTCCCTATCAATTAGGAATAGGCTTCTATCTTCATGTCCTTCCTTGCCGAACAAGTCTTCTAGAGTCCAAGTGGGTACCCGTGGTCCGTGTTATCCACATGATCCCACTAATTAAATTAATAATTAGGAAAGGGTAAAAGAGCTATTACCCAAATTTCCAAAGACACTTCCGGAACTCCGAGGCTTCAGCTCGACTCGACTCTAACTCCCAACTAATCTACTCTAACTAAAGAGCAACTCTAAGTGAAGTGGATGAAGTGAAGTGAAGTGTGGTGTTCTTAAAAGTGAGGTGAGGGGGTCCTTTTATAGTGTTCCGGAGCCAATGAGAGGGTGCCACGGCATGGGACACTTGTCATTTTGCCACCCTCCAAAAGGGGGAATCCAAAGGGCACCTCGAGGTGGTCGGCCGGCCTAGTGGGTCGGCCGACCCACCCTTTTCATCTTCTCGCCGCCAATTTTCTCTAGGATGCTTTTTTAACGGTGTTGATCATCTCCTAAAGACAATTTTGTTAGTTGACTCTGGCAAGTAATGGTTCCTTTAGAATCCTATGCTCCATTTGTGAAGGAAGTACTGCCATCGGATCAAACCGACTTGACGCGATGGCGAGGCCTTGGCTGGTGCACGTTATTGCGGCCTCCCCAATAATTGCGACTTCCGGGAATGGCTTCAAGATAAGCCACCAGGAGGCTGGGATCGTTCGGCGGCTCTTCATCCGGATAGAGGCATTCAATTATTGGAGCAATCCCCGTCGAGGTTCGGTGGCGAAGCTTTGCACAACCAGTCGGATGAGATATCAGTCGAGTGTCAATGAGGTTGAGCCAGGGAGAGCCAGTTGAGAAAGGTTACCTTCCAACTCTTTAGCCGACCCCTCGGCTCGAGCATTGGCTTGGCGGACTTCCTCTTCTAGAGCCTTCTGCCTTGCCTCCAGAGCCCTCTGCCTCGCCTCCAGAGCTGCACTCGACAGCAAATATTGGAGACCATCACCTACGAAATATCCTTCTTAGAGATTTAGCATGGGTTGGGGTTTATACCTCGGTTTGTGTTGGACTCTTCCACGTGGCGGAATCGAAGCTCAGTGACTTCGCGGTGGAGCTCTTCGATCCGGCCACCTAGCGACCCAACATGGGGTATCACTGGTATCAAACTCATCGCGCGTCTTTAGCTCACCCACCGTTTTCTCCATACACCGGGTCTTCTGCTTCGACCTCTCCTTCATGCGCTGCGTGAAGGATAGAGGGTCGTTAGTGGGATCCCCCCCGTGCAGAGTGAGGATTCGTAGAGAAGAAGTTACCTTGTACATCTCGGCTTGGATGGCGGTCACTTGTTCCAACACTTCCCATTCTTCGGCTTCCTGCCCGTCGTCGACCTCGTAGCCCTCCATCTCTTTCCGCCATTTCAGTCGGAAGGGTGGAGTGGGAGCTTTGGCGGAGGGGCGAGGAATCTCCTCGACTTCGGGCTCTGAGCTTTCTGGAGCCGGAGCTGGGATCTTCCCCTTCGCCGACGAGGATTGACGGCTTGTGGCAGACGGGCCTGAGTCTAGACGAGGAGAAGCGGGCCGAGCCGAGCCTCCGGAAGGCTGAGGCTGTTCGTCATCGTCATCCACCGGTTTTCTGCAAGCATTTGGAGTTCTTTCAAGATATGCATCTCTACAAATTATGAAATCATGGCGTTACGAAAGAGTACCTGTGTGACGGGACATATTTCATCTTGAATTTCATGCCCGAACCACTCGGACCCGAGCCGGGCGTTTTCTTCGCCCCAGACGCGGCCTTCGGGCCGGCAGACTGACGTTGCGGAGGGCTCTGCGGTTGCGCAGCCTGGGCTAGTGGCGACTTCGCCGCTAGGCGACGGCGGCGGAAAAGAAGCGGGACGGTGTCGTCGTCCTCATCCTCTTCATCCCAGTCCCTTGGAGCATCCCCCTGCCCTTTTTGGCCGGAGGAGCGCTCGTTGAGCCTTCGGCAGGACGCTTGCAAGGTGCCCCCTTGGGGAGCGGAGCCTCCGGGACCGGGGGAGCGGAGAAGAAGGCCTCACGCCCCTGCGACATATCGTATCATATTAATTCTGACTCTACAATTGACAAATCGCGGTTGAGTTGAGAAGGGTCTTCTCCTTACCGCTGGAGGCAAGTATCCCAACCTATACGGAGCCGGGCAATCCACTGGAGTTATCTCCGTGCCCGGAGCAAAAAGTTCAACCACTCGGCTGATGACCTCCTTCTGCGTGAGGTTTTCATGGGTTTCCCGAGTGGTGTCTTGGATCCCCGAGTACTCGAAGGCGAGATGGACCCTCTCCTTGATGGGCTGGATACGGCGTTGGGTATAGTTCCACACTACCCCAACTCCGGTCAACCCAGCAGACTTGGCTCTGCGGAGAATAACAAGAAGTTCCTTTACCTGGCTCAACTCGTCATCGGCGAGGAGGGAAGTCCAGGAGGGACGGACTGTGGGGCACTCGCCGGAGAAGGAAGGGAGGACCGGAGGTGAGTTGGCACAATAGAACCACTCTGAGTGCCAGCCCTTGTTGGAAGTTTTAAAGCGAAGATCGAAGTAAAACTTTTTGACCCCTTCCCGCAATTGGATTCCCGCGCCGCCTGCGGCCTTGGGATTGTCCTTGCTGGGGTAGGGTTTGAGAAGGAAAAGGAATCTGAAGAGGTCGAAATGAGGAGCGATCCCCAAATAAGCCTCACAGACGTGAACAAAGATCGCGATATGGAAAATGGAGTTGGGGTTCAAGTGCGAAACCTCAATCCCGTAAAAATGAAGCAAACCCCGGAAGAAGAAAGAGCAAGGAAGGCCGAAGCCGCGGAGGAAGAACGACTCAAAGACCACTACCTCGTCCGGACGAGGGGTGGGGGAAGATTCGCCGGCGGTAGCGTGCCAAGACACGAACCCTTCCGAGGGGAGCACGCCAAGGGAGGCCAGCTTCTGTAGCCTCCGCTCCGTCGTGATGGACTTCATCCATTTCTTCGCCTTCTCAGCTGCCTCAGTGGTGGAGGGGGAGGGCGGAGCCATTGCGATTGGAGACGGGTGGCGGCGGAGGTGACGGCGGAGAAGAACCCTAGTGGCGGAGTGTGCTGGAGAAGCTAACTGATTGGCGCGAAAAGTGAGCGAGGTGAACTATTTTCGTTCCCCTGTTCCTAATTTATCGCAACGGGCATAGTCTCGCATTCTGGGCTGGGCCTTAGTCTAGCGCTGGATGTGGCCTTTCCGCAAGGGGCCCAATAAGCACTCGGCCGGCCGAGTGGTTCCCTCAGGGAGGTCTGCGCGAACGCCGACTGCCGGCCTAGGAGCGGACGAGCCTAACTACCCGGATGAGGCGATGTTACGGATTCGAGATCAAGTCGAAGAAAAGTGGCATTGCAGATTCAAAATTGAAGCAAAGACGCAAAAGATCATGCATATCTAAAGGATCTTCATTGAAAGGGCCCTTAGACCCAATTACATATTTTCCGCGGCACAGCACATCGAGCTAGGGCTCGTCGCTGGCTTGCGGAGGAACAAAAGAAAAAGCCCCCCGGCGGGAGGACCTCAGTTGTACCCCTCGTGCGCAAGGAGGGCTGCGACTAGTGCGTCCTTCAGAGGGAGGCGCACCTTGAAGAGTTGCGGAAACCCGCCGATCAGAACCCTAAGGGATTCTTCCGCGGAGACCTCCGCCCTCATCTGAGCGAACTGCCGCCAGAGCTCATCTTCGCGAGCTTGGGCAGCGGCTCTGGCGGCGGCTTCTTCTTCTTCCCTTGCAAGGGCCGCGTCGATCCATCCCAGGATCATCTCCATGATGTTTGCCATTATTCTTGAAGCGGGGCGGGGTGGAGATTCTTGGGAATCGCCGAGGAAAAAGAAAATTCAACAAACCGCACCTTCCTGGCCGGTGGTTAGGAGGAGACCAGAGAGACGGCAGAGGCGGTACAGGCGATGGGAAAGGTAGCGATTGGATCTGGAATCCCGGCGGCGGCGCTGCGTGGTTACTTGGATAGGTGACGGAGGAATCAAGGATGAAGCAAACATAGCCACATACGGCTGGGTATTGGGCCGTTTGGATTTCCAAAACCAAATGGATAGGAAGTGAGACTTGGGCGAATGGGCTTTTGATATTTAGAGAAACGGGCTGCGTTGGCTATTCAGACAAGCAGGAGCAGTACGGGCTTATTCTTGGTTGGGACAAATTTCGGGTCCCCATTTGGGTCCCCGCGGGGAATTAATTTCCCCGTCCCCGTCCCCGTGATACCCGACGGGGAATGATTTTTCCCCAGTTTCATCCCCGCGGGGGGATAATATCTCCCGTCCCCGTCCCCTAATAGGGGAATTCCCCGCCGGGGAACGGGGAACGGAGCCCCATTGCCAGGCATGGGCGTATAGCTGTGCCATAGATTTGAACACTCGAGACACGGGCGTAGGCTTGTAGCCATGCCGGGTGCTCGCCGAGCCGTAGTTGTCGCTCATTGTGCAGGTCCTTCTTACTCGTGTACGGAGTCATAGAAGGTACTTGATGAGGTAAAAACCCATGAACCCTATAGCATGTACATGTAGCATTTAGGCAGTATTCGGATGAAAAAACAATCACTCGGATGTAAGGTCCGACTGCTTTATTTAGATAATTTTATGCTTTTGCCACTTTTTCTTTTTGATGTTAAATTCCTCCAAGTAATCTTCTTTTTGTTAAGCACTCTGCCCGACTAGTCTAGCCCCCGGGCGTCGGGAATTGGCTCATGGCACTTCTCCCAGGCACGCATATCGAGTGACCAGAGTTCGCCGTTTGTGGGTTAGAGCTCGAAAAAACCACTCGGATTCATTTGCAATCATTAAAAAAAAGCAACAAAAAGTGCACGCAAGTGTACCTATTAGGTGTAGCCCCCGACTTACTGCTTAGTTGAAGACAGACTAAGTAGCAAGTCAAGAAACAACTTAGATTTATAATAAAAGATTATGGTACTGAGAACTTAGCTCTGGTGTAGGCGTAGGCTTGTAGCTGAGCCGTAGACTTGGCTGCTCGTGGTGCTGTCGTAGGCGTGTCGCTGAGTAGTGTGTCACCGAGCCGTAGACTTGGGCGCTCGTGGCGTTGGCGTAGGCATGTAGCCGAGTGGCTAGTTGCCGAGCCGTAGATTTGAATCTATAGGCGTGCAGCCGTACCGGGAGCTCGTAGCGCGGGCGTAGGCATGTAGCCGAGTAGCATGTTGCCGAGCCGTAGACTTGTGCGCTCGTGGCGCTGGCGTGGGCGTGTAGCCGAGTGGCTTATCGCCGAGCCGTAGATTTGAAGCTACATGCGTGCAGCCATACCGGGCGCTCATGGCCCTCGATGGAGTACAGCCGAGCTGTATACTTGAACGCTCGTGGCGCGGGCGTAGGCGTGTCGCCGAGTAGCGTGTCGCCGAGCCATAGACTTGGGCGCTCGTGGCGCTGGCGTGGGCGTGTAGCCGAGTGGCTTGTCGCCGAGCCGTAGATTTGAAGCTACAAGCGTGCAGCCGTACCGGGCGCTCATGGCGCGCGATGGCGTACAGCCGAGCTGTATACTTGGACGCTCGTGGCGCGGGCGTAGACGTGTCGCTAAGTAGCGTGTCGCCGAGCCGTAGACTTGAGTCGTAGGCGTGTAACCGTACCGGGCGCTCGTGGCGCGACGGCACACAACCGAGCTGAAAACTTGGATGCTCGTGGTGCGGGCGTAGGCGTGTCGCCGAGTAGAGAAAGTAGTCGTTCAAGTCTCGATCAACACCGTGCAGCACACGCCGTGGTCGGCGTCGAACAGCACGTGCTTGCCGAGGTCTCGCCCGTGGTCGTCGAAGTTGGCCATAATTGTAATTGACCTCCACGCGGTTGGTGTAGCTTGACGAAAGTCGATGACGGTCCTTGCTGGTCTTCAACGTCCCACGAGATGTGGCACGATCAATCCTCATGCCGTTGCCGGCACCGACGAGCTTTACGAGCTCGCCGAAATTCGCGACCTCTCTGCGCAGTCTGCCTTGAAAAAGGCGTCACGGTCGCATCTGAAGTCGGATTCAGGTGTTCTCGGATTCGTTGGAAAGATAACGAGATAAGCTTTTCAAAGCATCTTATATCATGCCGAAACTCCTTCTGAGTCGACAGGAAATCACGATACAAGTTCCGTCCAGAATCTGAATGGGAACAGATCGCATCTTCTTCTTTTATTCGTCTCGTGGTTGATGAAGCCGGCGTCGCACGATGGTCACCAAGATCGTCGAGTTCTCATGTTCGTCTCGCGGTTGATGAAGCCTGCGTCGCACGATGGTCACCATGATCGTCGAGTCCGAGTGATTTGCTGCTGATGACGGTCACAACTCGAGATTCGTTCTCCATCGGGACCTCACCGTATCCGAGTCGGGTATTAAGCCCCCGGCGCACTACTCGACGGTAGGCGGCGATGGCGTTACCCAACACGACCGGGCGTCCGAGTGAAGCGGTGTTCCCCAACACGACCGGGAGTCCGAGTGAAGCGTTGTTGAATTCCATCCCAGATCGGATCTTGTCTGAGTCTGAAAAAGCATTGTTGAAGTCCTTGGTCGAGTTCTCGCTGTATCCGAGTCGGGAATTTGAGCCCCCGGCACACCACTCGGGAGTAGATGGCGGCGACGTTCCACGACCCGAACGGGAGTCCAGACGAAGCGATGTCGATGTTCTCCTCAGACTAGATCGGATCCAAGTCCGGAAGAAGTGTTCGTCGTCGATTATTTGGAGAAGCTCCTTGTTGATTCTCGAGGTCATTGGAGGTGTATCGCGGCATATCCGCATGCCGCAGCCTCCGCAGATGGGTTTTACGAGCTTGCTAAGATTCGCGATCTTCCCGCGCAGCCTGCCTTAAAACGGGCGTCCCGGACACATCCGAACTCCTTTTTGGGCGTTCTTGGGCTTCACGGAAAGATGACGAAATTATCTTTCCAACGCATCCTGTCTCATCCCAAAATTCTTTCTGGATCAACGGGAATTGAAGAAATAAGATGATATCCAGAATCTGTCTTCGAGCCGTCGCCTTATCCGAGTCGGGAATTAAGCCGTTGGCGTACTACTCAGGAGTAGATGGCCGTGGCGATCCCCAACCCGAGCGGGAGGCGTTGTTGTAGTTCTCCCCAGATTGGATATGATCCAAATCAGGGAAGTGGAGTTCGCCGAAGTCGTTGATGACGCAGTCGGCTCCGGGGGCGGAGACAACGGCGACACCGTTCGTCGATGCCATCGAGCTTGACGAAGATGATCTTGACACTGCCCCTACCTGGCGCGCCAACTGTCGACTGGTAGCTAACTGGGGGTTAACGTCGGCAATGATTATATATGGGGCGATGCGCGCAAGATCTAAACTCGATGGTATCACAAGACAGGGATTTATACACGTTCAGGCCCTCATGGCGGAGGTAATACCCTACTTCCTGTGCTCTGGGATTATATGGGGTATATGTGTATAAGATGATCGGGAGATGTCTCTCCATGGATGGGTGTGGAGATGTTCTTCCAGATGATCAAGATGTGGATGACGAACTATGGCCCCCTACCCCCTTTATATAGTGGAGGGGGTGGGGTTACAAGGAGGAGTCCTAGTCGGTTACGAGGTAGGATTCCTATCTCCATCCTCTAGTAGTTATCCGGGATTACAAGTATACCTTCCCTATTAATTAGGGATAGGCTTCTATCTTCATGTCTTTTCTTGCCGAGCAAGTCTTCTAGAGTCCAAGTGGTACCCGTCCTTATCCACTCGACTTAGTCCATCCCCTGTCCTGTGGTCTTTTAGGCCCGCCGTGTGGATACCCGGGGTCTATGTTATCCACAGCCTCCGCGTTGGGGATCTACTACGACGCTCCCGCCGTGGGCCTTGGCGCTGCTCCTGGCGGTGGTCACAAGCCGACTGGCGGTACTCTCGGCCTGGTCATCGTTGTGACGGCTATGATGGCCGCGAGAGTCTCGCTCGTCGTTACCGCGCTCCCGCCGCCGGGCTTCAATGTCTTGACGTAGATCATGGGCGGGCAATTGGTGTGATTCGCTAGCCGCTGAGGCTCGAGCCTGGTTTCGATTGCGCGTAGATCGACTGCGAGCCGAGGCGGTCGGAGCCGGTATTGCCTCGTTTTGCTGTATGGCAGCCATTTCTACCATGGCCGTCGCTCGAGCAAGGGCCTGGATACATGGGCTGTCTTCTGGGAGTTACGGCGCGATAGTCTCAAGAAGAGTCTTTGACGTGATGACGTTGGCCTGGGGAGTGTTGTAGACTTCCTGATCCCTTAGCTTCACCGCGCGGAGCTCATTTTAGACGTCGCGGCCGCGTGCGCGAAGCTGACGTGCGCGATCTCGGTCTTCCACTCGGCGAGAGTCTGGGTCTGCGGCCACGATAGCGGTTGCCTCAGGTCTGACCGGTTGGGAGGCAGAGTGATGATCCTTCTCCCCGAGGACGAAAACCTCTCGATAGTTACGAATCTCAGCGCTCCCGTCGAACTCTGAGTCAGAAGCGGAGAGGCTGACTTGTTCACTCTGTCCAATGGGTTGGCCACCGTTGATGACACCCACGAACACTGCTGGATCCGACTGGATGGATCCGATCAGATCAGCAGATCGGTTTCCCGAGTGGTTATCTCCTGTCCAAATCTCAGGAGCAGTCTGTGCGAAAGTCGCGGCAGAACTCCCAAGTCCGGAGGGAAATCTAGTCAGGGATTTGTAGACCTCATCGGGCTGGAGGATGTCCAGGCCGGGGTAGGCGATCTTGTGGGGCTCTTCTTCGCTCTCCTTGCTGAGGGGGGCGAAGTGAGGCTGCCGACGGATCCTCTTGAAGAAAGCACATGCAGAATTCTCCAGGCCAAAAGGCAATGGGTCCCACTGATTGTGTGCGCCTTCTTGTTGAAGGGTCTCTCGTGGGGGAGAGAGGTGAAGATTGCCGATGCCATCGACGAGGAAGTCAAGGGTACCGAAGCAAAGTATCTCCCCCAGCCTCAAAGCGACGGGCGGCGATCTCGGAGAAGCCATCTAGCTTGATGAAAATCTTGACGCTGCCCCCTACCTGGCGTGCCAACTGTCGACTGGTAACTAACTGGGGGGTCACCGCCGGCAATGAATTTGCACGAGGGAACGCTAATCAAGATCTAAACTAGATGGTAGCACAAGGCACGGGTTTATACAGGTTCAGGCCCTCAACGGAGGTAATACCCTACTTCCTGTGCTCTGGGATTATATGGTGGATCAAGATGCGGGATGCAAGATGATGCTACGATGAATTATTGTCTCTATCCGATGATCCGCGCCGATGGCCGCTACCCCCTCCCCTTATATAGTGCAGGGGGGATAGAGTTACAGAATATCGCGGGGTACATGGCAACTATTTCTGTTACGCTGTTACATGGAATGTAATCATTGACCTGCTAATTACATGGAGATATACCATATCCTCGGATCCTTTCTTGCAGCGCAAGGCGCGTGTAACCCGGGTAGTCTTCATCCCTAATCGGCCGACTTGGATCGCCCCCCATCTGTTCCCTTATGGGCCTTCTAGAGGATACCCGAGGCCCATGTAGTCCACAGTAGCCCCCGAGTGCTTTACTATCGAATCAGATGCTTGGCCGACTGGTTGGTTATCCTTTCTTAATCTTGATCACTAACATGAACGAAATCTATTTAGATTGATCATGTAGGACCATCATATTTGTTATGAGCAATTAATACTTTTAGAGTATTCATTTACTTCGAACTAGAACGCTTTTATAAAAATAAATGGCCAAAGTTGATTACGAGAGACCATGTTTTCTCGAAGTCATCGTATACTTTATCGCGGGAGTAGAAGTTCGGGAATTAGACAGATCCTAGCTTTGATTGTTCGCACTTAGCATACCAAGTCATACCAAGTCAAGCCAACCAATAGAGAAGTTCAACTCCTCCAATATATCTGTCTTAATTTTCCGATCTACCGGGGTAACATGTATGTATTCTTTGCAGGTAAGAGATCTCTGCAATTAGAAAATATCTAGCAAGAGAAAGGTAACATGTTCATTTGATTTTTAGAGACAGAAACTATTGGATAGACGAATTTCTTAAAGATGCAATGTAAACTGTGAACAAATTTTAGATGATATATGCAATCTTTTATAGGGTGTGGTGAATAGTGTTATAGAGGATGAAACTATAGAAAAATAGTGGAGATGTTCTCACTCAGGTAATTAAATGATTAAAACTAGTTTATATCTGTCTAAAAAGTCCCCTCTACATGTTACCTTGCTTTTTTGAGTTAACAAGTCCCCTCTACATGTTACCTTGTTTTTTTGAGTTAACGGGCAGGAGCTTTGACATTTCATTAAGTAGAGAAAAACAATGTACAAGAGAGAAGGGGAGAGAGAGGAAGACGACCCAGCCAAGGGAGGAAGAAAAAGACCCGGTGCAAACGCACCAAGGGCCCACCACAGTGTAAGCGCCACCAACAGGCATGCCACCGCATGGCACCTTGCTAGGCAAAAACCTCGCCCGAAGGCAACAACGGCAATGGCCTAAGGACGATGGCAACGACAACACAGCTAACAAGGGACACTAGCAGCCGACCACCACGACGATGCCTCTAGGGAGGGGAATGACGTCGGGGCATCGCCATCGCTGGCCCAGGCGGGAAGTCTAGGCAGAGTTTTTACCCGGAGCACCTGCCCTGAAGCCACCTTGGAGGAGGACAAAGCTAGTAGCCGACGAAAGAGCCCGGCTGCCACACCACGCCACCCACCCCGCGACGAGAGACAACGAGGGAGCCGGGCGACTAGGGATGCCGTCCAAGCGGCCCACGGGGTGGAGTCGGTGAGAACACACCGAAGCCACCCCCTCCGCGCGATCCGACAACGTCCCCAGGAAACCGACTGTCGAGAACTCACAACAACACCAACACCACTGCAGGATCCACGTCCCAAGCTCACAAACCGGCCGAGCCAACAACGCTAGGGATCCGCCTCCCATGCACAGGCTGGAGACCCATCAGCTGCCGTGAGGAGACCGACCCCGACCGCAACCTCTTCTGTAAAGGGGGGAGAGGAGAGGGGGTGGCTAGTTCAAACGTCAGGGAGAGAAGGCTGAAAGAGGGTGGTGGCGAGGGAGAAGAGGGGCGCCCCCAGCCGGACCGCCGCACCTCCAAAGGAGAGAGGAGGAGAGGGGGCTCACGACCCAAGCCACAACACTCCAGAAGAAGGGAGAGGCACGGGGGACACAACGAAGTGGCAACCGTCAAGAACAACAAGGCAGCCAAGTTCAGAGGCGACGCGGAGATCTAGAGGGAGACCAGGCAGGGGAGAGCCTCCTACCGGCGGAGCCGACGCCACAGCCCAGTGACACACCTAGCCGCCAAGGGCGTCGAAACCGGTGAGGCTGCTGCCGAGGCACAACCACCATCAGAGCAGCCGGGAAGAAGCTTAGCGAGCACCGGTATCTCGCACTGATAGAACTGCTCCCACTCTGGATGATGGGAAATATCTCCCCTGGAGCTCGAGGAAGGCGAGGGAGAAGGGTGAGCCGGCGAGCAGGAAGGCGACATGGAGCTTCTCCTTGAGTCTGTCGCAGAGGCAGCACCCGGGCTTGATGTACAACACCCACCTTCGCGGCATCAGGGACAATGGCAGAGAGGTCTCGCTGGCAGCCGCGGCGCAGAGGAGGCGGCAGGAGCCCCAGTCACGTGGCGCGAGGCGAACGGCAGGCGCTGTGCCACGGTGAAGCACGGAAAGCGCCGTCTCCGCCATGGACAGCCTCGGTTGCTCGACAGCCCGGTAGATCACAGATCCAGTGGCAAGCCACCGCCAGCACACATCGCCATCCATGAGCCGAAGAAAGAAACCACCGGAGAGCCGTTGGAGAGGAGAAAAAGAAAAAAAGAAAAGCCCGCCTTACCGCTCCACCTAGTGGAGAGGGTGCCGCAAAGGCCCACCGGCGACGGCCGGCCCCCGCCGGGGGGCGGCTAGGGTTTGAAGTGGGGCTGTCGCCTAAGAGGTCGCGAGAGCCCCTCCAGATTCAATCAATGTTTTTTTTTCAAAACAGCACACTGTTACCTTGTGATTTCCACATTTTTTTTTATCCCATGATCCGCTTTGTCCTCCTGTATTTTAACAACTCCACTAACCAAGCCGTCCAACCCTCAAAGTAAAAAAAAAAAATAGAAAGATGCATCAATTATACTGACACTCACCCCATTTTATTTCTGAATTCAGTTATAGTTTTGTAGACCAAAAGATCCTTACCCCTATAGGCCTACACACAACAAATCAGACATGCTTGTGACCTGCGGCTCCTCTGGCCCACAAATCACAACACGGTTGTTGCTACTTGCTTGCGTTGCGAGCGCCATAGATGGATTAATGATGGATTATCAAAGATTCAAGGATGTCTGCAACTGCAAGCTGCAAAAGGTGCCACTACACTGTCACTGTGTTTCGCAAGGTGTGCACAGCTCAATCGGTGGTTGGCCTCACATCTAAACAAGCTCACAGCTCCCTCTCTCTCACAGACACGGCATTCTCTCCTCTTTTGCTAGGGGATGAGCTTGTTTAATTCGTGGTTAGAGGCTAAGCAAACGACTAACCACCGGATTAGCACACCGTTTAGATTGGGGCATCTTTTTTTTTTTTCTGCAGACTGCAGCTAGCTACCTGTACATGTCTGGACAGATCAGCAGGAAGGCAGGATTCACGAGATGCCTGTGGATCATGTAGCTCTTGGCGTGTTGCCCATGGTGAGAGCTTTTTCATCAGCCAGCGATTGACACAACGCATGCATGACTGCAGCATCCGTCTGCGCCAAAAGGCTACCGTTTCTCCAGGATTCGGGTGTCGTGTCCGTGTGGCTCGAGCTGCCATGGAAACCAGCGACGCGTGCAGCGTTGCCAAATCAGATGCTATCCATAGGAGTCGCCATTGCTGAGATATTACCGTACATTTTGTGGTTTTTGAAAACTCGACGTTTTATATATCGATCGCTTCCAGTTTTGTGCAATTGCCCGGTAACTTAGACTTTTTAAATTCGCGGTTTAGTTTAGCTCTATTTAGTTGCGTCAAAATTTATCATTTTTATATGGAAAAAGTACCGATTTGGCCCTTTAACTATGCCTGCTGGATCACTTTGGTCCCTAAACCTCAATACCGGACTTGTGAGGTCCCTCATGTAGCAAAACCGGACTTGACCGATCCTTTAACTGGTCAAAACAACAGTATTAGGGTTTTCTTACCAACGTGGACTGTCATGTCATTGCCACGTCACACATGGTGAACAACTGGATTGCCACGTCACACATGATGAACACCTGGAGTGACATGTCATTGCCAAGTCAGCAAAAATCCTACATGGCTGCCACACAAGTAAGGAAACCCTAATATCGCTGTTTTGACCAGTCAAAGAATCGGTCAAGTCCGATTTTGCTACATGAGGGGCCTCATAAGTCCGGTATTGAGGTTTAGGGATCAAAGTGGTCCAGCGGACATAGTTGAGGGACTAAATCGGTGCTTTTCCTTTATACTGACCATCCGATGTAATATTTTATAATAATTTTTATGAATTTTATGGGTTTTTCTTAAAAAATTTCAAAAAAAATAGTTTTTAGCTTTTTATCTTCTTTAAAGCCCCTTAACTTTTGGCCCAACCTAACAAAACTAAACTAAACAACGGAAAAAAAGGGCCTAGAAGTTTCTAGAATTGGCTCGAGCCAAATGAAATATGGATCGGATCAACTATAAAAAAGAAGATTTCAATTAATTGTGGAGATAAGAAAGGAGGAGTCCAGATGGGCTTAAATACATGGGTTTGAGTCCATTCAGTCTAGATATAATAAGAAATAGTATATTGTAATAGGAAGGCATTGATTCGAGTTTGTATCCAACATGGGACCTATATAAATATGAGCTCAATGGGGCGTGTAAGGATCGCCGAATCTACTTTTATTATGTCCTTTTACTTTTCATGTGCTTTCATCCCATTAAGTCTAGTTTAGAGTAATTTCGTCATATATTGTTCTTGATCGACTTGTTGCACATCGCATTCTCGATCGACTACATGATACAACCCTAGGTGAGTACTGTCTCGGCTCGGTTAAGTCCAATCTTCTTGTCTATTTCTCACTTTCTATCGCCTTGTCGCGTTAAGACCGTTTGTTAAATCATTTAACCTTTATTCTACTTGCTAATAGGGATGAAATGGATCAGATAAAGACCGGAAATAACTCATATTTTATTTGTATCCATATCTTTTATTAGATATGGATTCAGACACAAATAGTACCGGATATAAATATGGATACGAATAATATTGGTTATAAATACATATTAGACATGGATACTCTTTATCGGATAATACGTTGCAACATATAGAAGCACAAATAATCATTTATTGCTCATTAACTTTGTGACTCATAGTGATGTTGTCTGTATGTATGTAAGAGCATCCCCATCTCACCCCTCAAAAAGGCCTCTACTTCAAAATTTTTCAAATGCAGCAGGGAATTTGATTCCCCAGAGTAGCAGTTTGCACTGCGCGGGTTACTGTAGCGATGCAGGGGAATTTGATGCCCCTGCTGGGGATGCTCTAAGTATTAATAGTCAACAAAGAAAAGAAATTTATAAAACATATACATCTTGTCGTTATGACTTATGAGGGATGGTCAGTCATCCTAACATAGGGATCATATGTAGTAACAATACATGAAAATAATATAAGACATGCAAGGCTTCAAGAAAGAATGAGTTAAGATAGATGTGTAAGTATAACATCCATATTTTTATCTGCATGGCCAAAACATTTTGATGTCGGCAATATTATCCAAATCACTATCCCAGTTGGTTCGGACGGTCGGTCGGTCGGTCAGTCATATATTATCTGTATCATTTTCATCTCTACTTGCTAGTTGATCATATCGGCTAGTTTGTAATCTGTATGCACTCTTTCTGTTGTTGTGTTAATTCTATCGATTTAGTAGTAGATTGTTTACCTTTTGAAACGATTTGCTTAGATCTAATCTTAGCCAATAGTTTTATTATCTTTTTGAATTTGTTAACTCTTTTGGTTGCCTTTAAATGTTGGCAAATTCATCTCATTTTGGATTTAATCAGTTAGATTAAGCCAATTGATATTTTACATTTCCAATTAATGGTCAAATTAATTGGCACTTCCTGAACCCAAATTTGTTAACTTTCGGCCTGAAGATATAGAAACATCTTAACTAAGGCGCTATTCTTTTCAGCTTAACCACTTAATATCTTAACACAGGGCAGACCTAGCATCGGGTCAGGTGGGGCTCTAGTCTCACCTACACTGTCTATGACAGTGGAGCCCCACCTATAATTTTTGTGTAAAATAGAAGGGAAGAAGGGGCTAAACTTCAAACTTAGATCTTGAGTTAAACTCCAGCCCCTCCTATTATTTTCAGCTGCGTCCGCCCTTGTCTTAACAACTTATCTACGTTTTAAAAATACATATATTTTGGGTTTTTAATTATTTTTTCGCTATTTCAAAGGTGAGTTGTAACGCTTCAAAAAGTAAGTCAAAGGAAATGGATCCGAATCTCGATATTATCTCGAAAAGCTTTTAAAATTCAGTAATTTCAGTCGTTCAGCTGTTCCGCAGTTTAGATAGTTTAGATCAGTTCAAAATAACAGAATCTAAATATCATGGTCGGGAGTTCTGGACACCCACGCACGGCGAAAAAGTGCGTCCGCTTCACGCTGCATCAAGTCCATTGGAAGGAAGAGAGAGTGGCCCGCCGAGTCAAAGTCAAGTCCATGCATACCTGCATGCGTTCCTGCCTCTTGTCACACTCACGCACTACAACCACATCACCCACGGTTGGTTGCAGTACGAATCCCAGGTGCAGGTGGCAACGACTGACAACCAACGAAAGTAATTTCTGTCCTCTTAAATCCTAGTTTTAATCGTAGTTTAAAAATATAGAAAAAAGCTATGAAAATTTTGAATTTACTAAATATACTTTTATTCAACCCTTCAAAGTCTGAGCTCTATAATTCAAGAAATAAAATTTAATCTGATTTTAAAATCATGAAATTTTATATTTTGAGAATTTCATAAGTTGATTTGCGGTGTTCCAAATTTAAAGGGTTCAGTACAATGCATATGTCACCTCTTTTTACTTTTTTTTGAATTTTCATATGTTCTTCTTAGTTGATTCAAAAGTTACACTGGTTTGGTTTTGCCATTTGTATCCTGACTCATGGATTTTCGCAATTTGTTTTTTTGGTTTTGTGTTCTCCTTCCTCACGCTGGAACCCTCGCACCCTCTCCCTCTCCCTTTGGCACTAGCTCCTTCCTCTCCTTCCTCCGAAAGTCAAAGAGTGTGAGTTGTGGGCGGAGGACAACCATGTATTTCTCATATGCGTAAGTTCAGCTGCGGAGCGTGCCTCAATGGGTCCCCATCGAAAGTTGAGGGTCTATATATGTTGGATTTGATTCTCCATCAATTATTAAATATCTAGAGCCTATGACAGGTGGCCTGTATAAGGCAAAGTATTCCAATTGCATTTTTATGTGGACAATTTCTCGGCATTATGGAGATATAAAAAGTACCACTCTAAAGATTGCTACTAAATAGATTGAAATGCCACTAACATCCAGGCACTAGACCCACGCACGAAAGATATTGAACTGGAAGTTCAATGGATAAATGACATGCAACAAATTGCAAACTGACTGTTAGATGCTTTCACCGATATAAAGCAGTAACTAAGACCTTGTTTGTTTCGGATTAAAGTTGAGTTGAGTTTTACTGTAGCAAATTTATGACCCTCTCGAAAGACATTTTAAAAATTTTAAAAAAATATGGAAAAAATATTTTACGGACTTTAGAAAGAACTATTTGAAACCCCACAAAAATGACTACAAGATATTACATCATTTGGCTTATACAAAAATGAAAATATGTATTTAATTTTGTCGGTATAATAAATACCGGGGTATGAAGAGTCCCGGAGAAGACCGAGCGAGGGCCCCACACGTCAGGCGGACGACCAGGCCCCAGCGTGTGGGCGAGCCCCTCAGAGCGCCGGGCGAGGGCCCCATACGTCAGGTGGGCGACCAGGCCCCAGCGTGTGGGTGAGCCCCTCAGAGCGCCGGGCGAGGGCCCCACACGTCAGGCGGGCGACCAGGCCCCAGCGTGTGGGTGAGCCCCTCAGAGCGCCGGGCGAGGGCCCCATACGTCAGGTGGGCGACCAGGCCCCAGCGTGTGGGTGAGCCCCTCAGAGCGCCGGGCGAGGGCCCCACACGTCAGGCGGGCGACCACGCCCCAGCGTGCGGGCGAGCCCCTCGGCGAGCGCGAGAGGTCCCTCACTGTCAGGTGGGATCCGCGCAGCAGGAAGCGTCCTAAGGGAGTCTTCTGGGCGAAGGCTCTCCTCTGCAGCGAAGGACAGGAGCATTAAATGCGACATCACGCGCGGATGGACCGAGATAGAGATGATTACCGCCACAGTGACCTTTGCGGGTCTGATCAACTGTCACTGTGGCGCTGCAGAATTAACCGGCAGAGAGAGAGTTGGGCGTCATCAGGACGGCCGCCCGCGTCAGGCGGCGCAAGCTGGGGCCCGCCCGCTCTGTCACCGGCGTGTTCACACGGGTCAGATGCCACTTGCGAAGCACGCGTGGGCGGCGCCGCTCAGCAGCAGCACGTTTTCGTCTCTCCTGTCCCGTCCCTCATGTCTTATCAGTGTACTGAGAGCACTGTACTGCCTACCCCCCTCAGCTCTCTCCGCCAGTTCGAAGGCTTG
>SPJY01023985.1:69390-134167 GCA_005191435.1 Raddia distichophylla
TGGATAAAGATCATGATTTGGAATATCGAATTGGGGATCAGGTGAGAAACCTCAATCCCGTAGAAATGCAATAATCCCCGGAAGAAAGAAGAGCGAGGAAGGCTGAAGCCACGAAGGAAGAAGGACTCGAAGACCACCACCTCGTTAGAACGAGGGGTGGAGCAGGACTCACCAGCGGCGGCGCGCCACGAGATAAATTCTTCGGAGGGGAGCATGCTGGTGGAGACAAGCTTCCATAGCCTCCGCTCGGTCGTAATGGACTTCATCCACTCCTTGCCGCTCTTGGTTGTTTTCGAAGCGATGGGAGATGGGGGAGCCATTGCAGATCGGCGATGGTGGCGGCGGAGGAGGCGACGGAGAAGAACCCTAGCGACGGAGTTCGCTGGGAGGATGAAAAGACTGGCGCGAAAAATAGGCAAGGTGAAATGACTCTGTTCCCCTGTTCCTAAATATTGAGATGGGCCATGTTGCGCATTTTGGGCCGTGTTTTTTCTAGCGCTGGAATGCGGCCTCTTTGGGAAGGCTCGGGTAATCACTCGGGTGGTTGACTGCTTTTTCCCGAAAGGTTCGCTGAAGTGTTGGATATCGGCCTGGAGGCGCGTAGCTCTAACTACTCGGATGAAGACGGAGGCGACTAGGAATTAGTTGATTATCAATTAAACAAAAGATGAATACATAAGAAGCCTGCAAGTCTCTAAAAGGTTTTCATTGAACAGCTCTTAGGTCGGATTACATATTTTCCGCGGCATAGCACAGTGAGCTAGGGCTCATTGCTGGCTCACGGAGGAGGAAAGAAGAAAATGGATTACTCCGATGGCCACTTCACATCGAGGATGGAGGTGACCAATGCATCCTTCAGGGGGTGCGAACTGGGAAGAGTCTCCGGTGGCCATGGACGAGGATCCTGATGGCTTGTTGAGCGGTCCGCTCCGCGTACTCCTTCCACCACCGCTGCCATTCGATGGCTGTTGCGGTGATGGCAGCGGCGATGCGAGCGCGCTCCTCGATGCAGGTAGCTTCCTAGGGGTCCATCGTTTTTTCCTTGGTCTTCTGTTTCGCTCGGGAAGAGGAAGAAAAGAGGAGGCCTTGGCGAGAGAAATAGGAAAAGACTCGGAGATCGAATATGGAGCAATGCGCTGCATCTGGATTTTTTATACACGGAGAAGTTCAAAGGGCGCGCCTCGTAATCCGTTTCAAAGGGCATGCTCGAGGTTGGGTGTTGGTGAAATTTGGGTACATTTTCGAAGGTATGCCTTTTTTAAGGTCACCAGTTGTATACCGCTACCCGAATACAAATGCCTCTCGGCCAAACTGTTTCCAATTGATACGCCCCTAGCGACCAATGGCTGATCCCTTCTCTGCTCGGGACAGGTACCACCTGGCTAAAAGGAGCGCCCCATGTTGGGCCGAGTGCTGGCTCTTACAAGTTGAGGCCAGGCGTCTGATGCTGATATATTTTGAAACGCTTAATTTACAGCATGCTGCAAGATGGAAGCTGTAATTGCGTGGCTTAAGGCATGCCCCATGATGGGTCAATTGCTGCTTTCGCAATGCGAGGGTAGATGTCAAGTAGCCGAACTCATCCGTTGAGGTGACGTGCCTAATGGGCCAAAAGAAGCTGGAGTTTGGTATTACTAATCCAGGCGTCGCTTCAACATAAAAACTTGAGGTTTCTTGAGTTCTTTACGATCTCTTTTCAGATTACAGGAGATATTGGCAGAACCAGTCGGCTGGACATCTGACTCGATCGTAAAGCACTCGGGGCTACTGTGAACTATGTGGGCCCCAAGTATCCTCTAGAAGGCCCATAAGGGACCAGATGGGGGGCGATCCAAGTCGGCCGATTGGGATAAGGACCACTCGGGCTATAGTTAACTTGAGTACAAAGGAAGTTCCCGAGGATATAGTCAAGCTCCATGTAATTAGGAGATCCATACATGCATATCATGTATCAGCATAACAGAATTAGGTACCGTGTATCAAGTGCTACCATGTATCTCTATCTCCCCCTGCACTATATAAAGGGAGGGGGTAGAGGCCATAGGCATCATCCAGCAGCAACACATCAGATCATACCATCTTGGTCCTCTTGCATCCCGCATTTTGATAAAACATAATCCCAGAGCACAGGAGTAGGGTATTACCTCGATGCTGAGGGCCCGAACCTGTATAAACCCGGTCTTGTGCTACCATCTGGTTTGGTTCTTGCTAATGCCCCCTCGTACAAATTCATTGCCAGCGGTGACCCTCAGTTAGTCATCAGTCGACAATCCATCATGTTCGCCATGTTATGTATGCCCCCAGATGTGTCATTTGCTCTGAGTGTCACGAGCAGATACCAATCGAATCCTGACTGGGTGGCTGTAAAGAACATCCTTAAATACATGCGATGGACTAAGGGGATGTTTTTGGTCTTTGGAGGAGAGGAGTAGCTCGTTGTAAAGGGTTCCGACGCTAGTTTCCAAACCGATAGAGATGATTCGAGATAGCAATCCGAGCTTGTATTCTATCTCAATGGTGGGGCAGTGAGCTAGAAGAGTTCCCAGCAAGAAACAGTAGCAGATTCCACAATGGAGGCCGAGTACATTGCAGCTTCTGAAGCAGCAAAGGAGGCAATTTGGATTAGAAATTTTATTTCTGAGTTGGGCGTAGTCGCTAGTGCACCCTGACCAGTGGACCTCTATTGTGACAATAGTGATGTCATTGCACAACCGGAGGAGTCTAAGTCTCAACAAAAGTCCAAACATATACTCAGGCAATACCACCTGATCCGGGAGATCATTGAGAGAGGTCATGTGAAAGTTTGCAAAGTGCACACATTTCTAATCGTGGCTGATCCGTTGACCAAGCCCCTTCCACAACCGAAGCATGAGGCACACACAAGAGCAATGGGTATTCGATACTTGTATGATTGACTCTAGTGCAAGTGGGAGATTGAAAGGGATATGCCCTAAATCAATCATGGTGATGATTGTACCACATCTTTGTTCATGTACATATGATAACATTGTTTATCAGTTCCTTGAACAAAATTCATGACTTTATCCATTGGGTACAACTTCATTGTGAAACACATTGTTAAGTGACATTATTCTAAACGGGTCCCTGATCCATATCATTACGAGGAGCGGTCATGATTTGATCAGCATACGTATTGGTTGATGATAATGTTTCACATTCCATAGATATGGAGATATCAAACCAATTATATGGACACATGTTGGATAACATGGGTAGTCGGATAGACCTACTCTGAGATGCTGTGAGTTGTTATCTCTTATAGTGCGCATATAGGCTCGAGTGGTACGCCTGTATGGTCCTTACACCTGAGATTTTCATGGATGTCCAGCATGTTGACTTTTATGCTTTGATGTCATCAAACGCTACACTGTAGCTTGGTAGTTATAAAGGTGACTACTGGACATGCCACGATACATAGCCTTGGGTGTGATGATCAAGATGAAGTTTGCCCCTCCTCGATAACAGGAGAGATACCTCTGGACCCCTCGTGTGGATGGACAGGGAAAGCGCACGGCCATGCAAATATGACTAAGGAATTAGTCATGCTTCGTATCCATTACACTGTCGAGTGAAGTGGTCGAGCTATCAAAAAGGGTGGCGCGTATCTCGCCTTGGGATCGGTATGTGATTGTATCAAGGTAAAGCTAAATATTGATTTTGTCCATTCGAGAGTCAATACATACTGCTAGGTGCCGTCGTTGATCAGTGGATCAAAAACGGGTTTTCGGATCTGTGGACTACATGGGCCCCGGGTATCCTCTAGAAGGCCCATAAGGGAGCAGATGGGGGGCGGTCCAAGTCGGCCGGCTAAGGTCAGAGACCACTCGGGCTACGTGAGCCTTGAGCTCCAAGGAAGTTCCCAGGGATAAAATCTATCTCCATGTAATTAGCAGATTAGCACAAGCATGACATGTAACGGCATAACAAGATTAGGTACCGTGTATCACGTGCTACCGTGTAACTCTATCCCCCCTACACTATATAAAGGGAGGGGGTGGAGGCCATAGGCAAGTTAAGTTCATCTGTTAGAGCATACGCTGTAATCACCGTGGTCATCTTGCATCCCGCAGGTTGATCACCATATAATCCCAGAGCACAGGAAGTAGGGTATTACCTCCGTTGAGGGCCTGAACCTGTATAACCCGTGTCTTGTGCTACCACCTAGCTTAGTTCTTGATAGAGTCCCCTCGTACAAATTCATTGCCGACGGTAACCCCCAGATTACCACCAGTCGACAGTTGGCGCGCCAGGTAGGGGGCAGCGTCGAGATCATCCTTTCAAGCTAGATGGCTCCTTGGAGATCGCCGCACGTCGCCATGGAGTTGGGCCAATCCCTTCGCTTTGGTACCCTGGACTTCATCGCCGACGGCGTTGGCAGTCTTCACCTATCTCCTCCTAGAGAGATCACTCCTAACGGAGGCGCGCGCGATCAATGTGATCCATTGCCCTATGCCTTGGAGAATTTAGCAAGCGCCTTCAGTAGGTTAACCCCCTCGCTGTTTGCCTTCGCAACTCTTCCTGAGGTAGACGAAAAAGGACTCGGCGGGCTTGATCGCTTGGGCATGGATTCTCTTCCGCCCAACAACAATGATTCAACGCCTTCGGCTGGATTTCCCTCCGGACTCGAGAGCTCCGCTGCGGCTTCCGCACGGGTTTCATATGAGATTTGGATGGGAGATAACCAGTCGGCGAGCGCAACAGATCCACTCGGATCAGATCCAGCCATGTTCGTGGGTGTCATCAATGCTGGCCAACCCATTGGACAGAGCGAACAAGTCAGCCTCTCTGCTTCTGACTCTGATGGGAGCGCTGAGATACGCAACTACCGTGAAGTTTTTGTCCTTGGCGCGGGGGACCACCACTCTGCCTCTCCGATCGTCAATTATGAGGCGACCGACCCCGATACAGTGAACCCGGATCCACACCGCACTGAAGACCGAGATCGCATACAACAGCTTCGCACCCGCGGCCGCGACGTCCAGAACGAGCTTCGCGCAGTGAAGCTAAGGGACCAAGCAAACGTTATCGCTTCAAAGACTCTCTTAGAGACGATCGCGCCGCAACTTCCAGAAGGCAGCCCTTTTGCTGCAACCCTTGCTCGAGCGACGGCTATGGTAGAGATGGCCGCCATTCAAGAAAACGAGACCACGCCCACTCCGACTGCGCCGACCGCCTCAACGCGCAGTCGATCTACGCGCAATCGGAACAGGGCCCGAGCCAATGCAGCCGGTGACTCCCAACAGTCGCCGGCCCACGATCTTCGTCAAGACATCGAAGCCAAGAGGCAGGAGCGCAGTAATGGTGAGCGGAACTCTCGTGGCCATCACAGCCGGCGCACTGATGACCAGGCCGAGAGCACCGCCAGCCGGCGCGACCACCGTCAGGAGCGTCGTCAAGACCCGCGTCGGGAGCGCCGCAGCAGATCCCCGGGGCGGAGGCGGCCACGACCATTGGAGGGGATTCGGGCTTTTACCCCGGATCTTCGCCGAGTGGTTTGGCCGGATGGTTTCAACCTCAAAGGCATCGACAAGTTCAATGGCGAGAGGGACCCAAAGAACTGGCTGCAGGTTTACGCCTTAGCGGTCAGCGCAGCATGGCGACCATCTTCGATAGCCCGCGCCCGCATCACCACCGGCCGGTCGCTGAAAGCCTCGGTGGCGCGCCCCACTGCGCCGGCGTACTGCGCAGCCGTCTCCTCCAGCGGGGTGTAAAGAGTAACTCCCAGCGGGTACAAGACATCCGCGAACCCGCGGTAAGCGGTCCGCAGCATGGCGGTGAGAACCCGGAGGTGCTCAGAGTGCGCTGCCCGGAGGTTCGCGGTTTCCTTGCTGGCGAAGGCGGCGGCGGTTTGCGCCGTCGCAGCTTCGCGGGTCGCCACCTCCTTTGCAGCGATCTCCCGGTCAAGAGCCTGCCGCAACTCGCCGACAGCTCACGTCGCCAAAGCATGAGCGCCTTCCCGCACCGCCCAGGTGCGGGTGAGGGCGCAGAGCGCCTCGAAGGAGCGCCCGATGTCAGCGGCAATGGCAGAGACAGCGTCGGTGTCGGCCGGAGAGGTGGCCGAGAGATGCTCCACCCCCGACGTCGGTGCCGCAACGTCCTCCGCAGCAGGAGGCGCCGTCTCCGTCGAAGGGATCGGGAGCAAGGCAGGGGCAGGTGGATTGCGCGAGCCGGAGCTTGAAGCCCCAGCATCCGGCCTGTCCCACGAAGAAAAAACCAGAAAAAGGGTTCAGGTATGCAAAAAGCATATAGCGTGCTAACCCTAACGCGAAAATATGTGCATGCAGAGAAAGTTACCTGAAGCGGCGCCCTCCAAAGGCAAAGGTGGAAGGGGGCAGCGTCAGGCCGCTCGGCCACGGGGCCGGCGCGGCCGCTCCTCCTCCCGATGAGGGAAGCGGAGGTGGCGGCGGTGGCGGCGGAATCACCGCGGCCAACACTATCGAGGCAGGGGCCGGCACAGAAGGTGCCGGCGCAAGAGAACCCAGCGCGACGGCGGGTGTCGTCACGGGAGGTGCCGGCGCAGGCGGCGCCGACTCTGCAAGAGTCGCCGTGCTCTCGCCAGGTGGCAGAGCGGCGGCATCATCAGCAGGGTCCCCGCTGCAGGGGGCCGAAGAAGGAGGAGGCAGCCCTGGGCTCGCGGGTCGAGGCCTCTTCGGGCTTGTTCCCTCCTCGTCGTCGTCTTCGGGGAGGATGAGGCGGCGCTTCCCAAGCGCGCGATCAACGTCGGACGGCCACAAGAAGACTGGCGGCTGCAGGAGCTTATGCGGTCGTCGAGGGTTGGTCGCGGATTTGTAGGGGTCGCTGGACCACCTGGACCGCAGGACCAGAAACTTCCATGGGGAGCAGCGCACGTAAGTACGGGTTGCGCTCCCGTGGGTCCCAGTCGCAGAGGGGGCGGATGCTCGCGGGCAGAAAGACATTGCCAGTGGGCGCGGGCAAGAGTCCTGCCAGCCATTGGTGGACCACTTTCTCTGACACATTCCCCGCGGCTGGGCAAAAGACAAAAAAAAAGAAGAAAGAGCTGCCAGTCAGCAAGGAATCAAGAAGCCAGAGAAAGAAGTAAATGTCCCATGAAATCAGAAGATCCAAAAGAATGCAAGAGTACTCACCTCCAGGGACAATGCGGGTCCCATCATCGTCGCCGTAGTATTGCCAGGCGGGGCGCGCCCTCATGCGAAGCGGGCAGAGGCGGCGCCGCAAAAAGTTCGCCGCCATATGGGTTCCGATGAGCCCGTAGCGGTGGAGATCAGCAATGCGTGCCAGCATCGCCTCCATCTCCACCGAGTCGTCAGGCGAAGACCCCTAGCAGGCGGGGGATTCCGCGAAACCTCAGGGAAAGCAAGATCGTTGCAACCACCGGAGTCCTCCACGTACAACGACTGTCGCGGCCAGTCCTTCCAGTTGGACTTGAGCGCGACCGGGATGAAGGCGGAGGAGTCACAGAGCGAGAAGTAGCAGCTCCCCACGGCCCCGCTCGAGCGTGAGCTCGCGTGTAGCGTGAAGAGCCGGCGCCAGAGCGAAAGGCTCGGCATCGCCCCCACGAACATTTCGCAGAGGTGGGCGAAGATGGTCAGCATCACGATGGAATTGGGGGGAAGATGTGATGCCTGGATCTCGTAGAAGGCCAGCACCCCCAAGAAGAACTCAATGTACGGCGGGACAAGCCCCGCCAGCACAGCCCAGGTGAAGGTAATGATCTCCCCGTTGCGGGGGCTTGGCGCCATGGTGCCAGCGCGGAAATGGGCGGCGGACAGCGGCACGTGCCGCTGGAGCCGCGCAACCGTCTCCTCATCGGCGACAGAGGCGGGCAAAGCTGAATCAGGTGGCGGCGCGGCAGGAGCAGCATCCCCACGGTGACCGTTGCTGCGCTTCGAAGCCAAGGGAACACGACGGTGGCGCTGGCGAAAAAGCTCTACGACGGCGGCGAAGAAGGTGGATGGCAGTTTGAGGACTTGGCGTGCGAAAGAACTCATCGTGGGGCTAAGAAGTGAAGCATTTATAGATGGAAAGAGCGAGTGCGACGGTTTGGATTCCGACCCCACTCGCGCGTGCGGCGCCATTTTGCCCCGCGCGCTTCGGCTTCTAGCGAAAAGCGGCACGGTTTCCCTAGGAAGATCGTGCGCGGGTGGAGAATCGGGCGTACGGCCGCCGCAGGGGGTGGGCCCCCCACGATTCGTCTCCCATCGCGCGAGAAATGGCGAAATATTGGCGCGACGGTTCGCGCATCATGGTGGCCCCGGGGGCTAATGTCGGTACAGTATATACCGGGGTATGAAGAGTCCAAAAGAAGATCAGGCGAGGACCCCAGGCGTCAGGCGGGCGACCAGGCCCCAGCGTGTGGGCGAGCCCCTCAGCGCGCCAGGCGAGGGCCCCACATGTCAGGCGGGCGACCAGGCCCCAGCGCGTGGGCGATCTCCTCAGAGCGCCAAGCGAGGGCCCCATGCGTCAGGTGGGCGACCAAGCCCCAGTGCGCGGGGCGGGCGTGAGTGGTCCCCTCACTGGTAGGTGGGACCCGTGTAGCAGGAAGCGTCCCGAGGGGAGTCTTCTATGCCAAGGCTCTCCCCCGCTGCGAAGGATAGGCGCATTAAATGCGACATCACGCGCGGGTGGACCGAGGAAGAGATGATTACCGCCACAGTGACCTCTGCGGGTCTGATCAACTGTCACTGTGGCTCTGCGGAATTGAGCGACAGAGAGAGAGTTTGGCCGGCATCAGGCTGGCCGTCCGTGTCAGACGGTGCAAGTTGGGCCCCGCATACTCCTTCACCGGCTTGTTCACACGAGTCAGATGGCCACTCAGCGAAGCAAGCGTGGGCGGCGCCGCTCGGCACAGCGGCAGCACGATTTCGTCTCTCCTGTCTTGTCCTTCAAGTCTTATCAATGTACTTGACGTACTGTATTACCATCCCCCTTAGCTCTCTCCACCGACCCACGGCTTGTATAAAAGGGAAGGAGAGAGAAAGGAGAGGGGAGGGGGATTCATTCTGTAAGCATTCCCACACAACCACAACACGAAAAGAGCTAAGGCCACCACAGTGACCTCTACGGGTCTGATCAACTGTCACTGTGACTCTGCGGAATTGACCGACACAGAGAGCGTTTGGCCGGCGTCAGGCTGGCCGATCGTGTCAGACGGTGCAAGTTGGGCCCGCCTACTCCTTCACCGGCGTGTTCACACGAGTCAGAAGGCCACTTGCGAAGCAAGCGTGGGCGGCGCTGCTTGGCGCAGCGGCAACACGATTTCGTCTCTCTTGTCTTGTCCCTCAAGTCTTATCAATGTACTTGACGTACTGTATTACCATCCCCCTTAGCTCTCTTCGCCGACCCACGGCTTGTATAAAAGGGAAGGAGAGAGAAAGGAGAGGGAAGGGGATTCATTATGTAAGCATTCCAACACAACCACAACACGAAAAGAGCTAAGGCTCGGCAGGAGCAGGACTGTTACCCGCGAGGGGGTCCGAACCTGGGTAATCTCTGCGTGTCGCTCCTCGCCGTGCCCGACGCTTGAATCGGATCGAACTCGAGCGGATCGGCTAGCAGGATTGAAATCTGATAGGGGTGTGATTCGTTGTGGTTCGGTGAAAAACACGTCGTCAGTGGCGCGCCAGGTAGGAGGCGCTAGCATCAGTTCGAGTTCTTCGACCTTTTCTCAGGTAGCAATGGCGGATCAGCAGTTCGCGGCGGATCAGCAGTCCGCGGTGGATCAGCCGGGCGGCAGCCTCCCGCCTAGGGCCGGCGCCCTAGCGGAGGGCAGCCGTCCCAGTCTGGCTAGGCGACGCCTGGCCATGGAGGAGTGCTCCCCGGCACAAAACCTCTATGCGGCCAGGGCCCTCTGGATAACCCACCGGTTCCGGTAACTCCAGACTCTCCGGCGGCGCCGTGGCTGGCCAGTTTGGCCCGCCACGTCGATGCCGCCGCGGCGGTAATGCAAGCTCCGGGAGGCACGGGAACCGGCATTTTCGCTTCCTCCCGTTCCTTAGTTTCTCCGCATCCCTCCCGCGGAACCCTTGGCGGGAGGGAGCGGGTTCAAGACGACAGAAGCCAGGCAACTCCTTCGGGAGCCCGGCAAGGCAGACACGGCGGTGGGCTGGATCTCCGGGCCCACCTGGAGGACCGCCACCTACGACCTGGAGAAGACCTACGCGACAAGCTCCGCCGGCGGCATGATCGAGTGCGCGATCGGGCCATCGCTGCCGCTCGTGGAGTCCAGGAGGAGAGTTTCCGTGACGCCACCTCGGCTGACGAAGGTGGCGCTTCCTCGACGCCGCCTGAACGTCGAGGGCAGCGGAATGAGGGGCGCGTACAGGAGAAGGAGGCCCTAGACATCGGATGCTGCGCCTTTTCGAAGGAGCTGCGTCGCGTCCAGTGGCCGGAGAAGTTCCGACCGGCCCCTATCGAGAAGTACGACGGGTCCACCAACCCTAACGAGTTTTTGCAGATCTACACCATGGTGATGCAGCCGGCTGGGGGATCGAGGAAAGTTTTGGTGAACTATTTTCCCGTAGTCCGGCGGAGCCCACTCGTGGCCTATGAACCTACCCTCGGAGTCGGTAAGGTCATGGAAGGAGCTCTCCGAGCTTTTCATCACCAACTTCCAGGGCACTTTCGAGCAGCCCGGAGTCGAAGACGATCTCTACAACGTGGAGTAGAAGAAGGGAGAGTCGCTGCGCAACTATATCCGGCGCTTCAGTTAGGTTCGCAACACCATTCCTGACATCTCCATCGACGCCGTCGTCACGGCTTTCAGGAGAGGCGCCCGAGATCCCAAGGTCAAGGAGAAGATGGCCACCCGCAAGATCAGACAACGGAAGAACTCTTCACCTTGGCCCACAAGTGTGCCCTACAGGCGGAGGCCCGCTTTCGCCCGGCCGGAAGGGCGGAGGCCGCCGGGGGTAGCGAAGCCGGGACCTCCAAAAATCCCGGCGGAAACGACAAGAAGAACCGTGAGGCGGCCGAGGACGGGCAGGTCCTGGCCGTCAAGCGCGACGACGACGACGACGACAGTGGCCGGCAGGGACGGTCCCCGCAGGGGCGGTCGTGACGGTCCCCGCGGCCGCGACAGAGGGCGAGGACGTCGCCCCGGCGAGTGGGACGGAAGGACCTACTGCCCCATTCACCGCAGCAACTCCCACGACTTGGCTGATTGCCAGGTCATCAGCAAGATAGTGGACAAGCGAGTCCACGACCAGCAGCAAGCATCCGACAGCGGCAACGGCAAGGAGTCGGCTTCGCTTGGTTTCCAACAGGCGGAGCGCGAAGTCGCCTTCATACACGGCGGATTGGCCACCTATCCGTCTCACGCCAGCTTCAAGCGTGTGATGAGGGAGGTGTGCGCCGTCGTGCCCGGTGTGGGGTCTGCTAGGCAGCTGGTGTGGTCAGAGCAGTCCATCACATTCAGTTAGGCCGATCACCCCGCCAGTACCGCCGACCCGGGGCATCTTCCGATCATGGTCGCGCCCACGGTTCGGAATGTCAAGCCAGGGCGGGTGCTGGTAGATGGACGAAGCTCGATCAACCTCCTATCCGCCCGAGCAGCAAAAGCGCTTCAGATCCAGGAGCGGGAGCTTCGGCCGGCGCTTCCTTTCTTCGGCGTCACGCCAGGGGCTGAGTCCGTCCCTCTGGGGCGCGTCAGTCTCCCGGTGACCTTTGGAGGCTCCGACAACTTTTTCACGGAGATGCTCGAGTTCGTGGTGGCCGACTTCAACCTCCCGTACAACGCCATACTGGGTCGGCAGGCGCTGACCAAGTTCATGGCAGCCTGCCACTACGCTTACATGGTGGTCAAGATCCCGGGGCCTGCTGGCCCCATCATCATAAAAGTGGACCGCCTGGAGGCGCTCCGCTGCGACAAGGATGCCCTCGCTTTGGCGGGGGCAATCGGTGTCCAGAAGGCTGAAGCTTCGACTCTAGAAGCTCCTCCGGCGAAGATCTGTGCCTCCCCCGGTTAGTCCACGGAGGTCAAGGCGATCTCCCTGAGTGAGTCAGACCCGGCGAGGACCGTTCGGGTGGGCGCCTCTCTCGGCGCCAAATAGATAGGTGCTCTTGTCTCCTTCCTCCAGTCTAACGCAGACGTGTTTGCTTGGCAACCGTCCGACATGGCTAGGGTCCCCAGGGAGGTGATTGAGCATAAGTTGGCAACGTTCCCCGGCGCACGACCAGTTATGCAGAAGGTTCGGAAGCAGTCGGTGGAGCGTCAGGCCGTTATCCGCCAGGAGGTGGACAAGCTGCTGAGGGCGGGGGTCGTTCGGAGTGTCGCCCAGTTGTTCAATTTATTTCAATGATTTGCTCTACGATTACTGTCCATTGGTGAATGGGGTGTATGTGCTAGATCTTGGTAATGCTTCTGTTTCTAATGTCAATACGAAAAGACTCAAAACAAATGATTTAGATTCCACTTATTTATGGCAATGTCTCTTGGGTCATATAAACAAACGACGCATGGAGAAGCTCCATAAAGATGATCTTCTCAATTCATTTGATTTGTAATCTTTTGAAACATGTGAGTCTTGTTTACTTGGCAAGATGAAAAAGGCACCTTTCACTGGTTCAAATGAGAGGATGTGTGAGTTGCAGGCACTCGTGCATACTGATGTATGTGGACCAATGAGCTCCACGACTAGAGGTGGTTATCAATACTTTATTACTTTCACCGATTACGTTAGTAGATATGGCTATGGCAATCTAATGAGACACAAGCCTGAATCTTTTGAAAAGTTGAAGCAGTTTCAAAATGACGTACAAAATCATTTGGGCAAGAAAATTAAATTTTTGTGATATAATCGTGGTGGTGAATATTTGAGCCAAGAGTTTAGTGATCATCTAAAGAGTGGTGGAATTGTTCCGTAATTGACTCCGCCTGGTACGCTTCAGTGGAATGTTGTATCCAAACGGAGGAATCGGACTTTGTTGGAGATGGTAAGGTCTATGATGAGTCAATAAAATCTTCCATTGTCATTTTGGGGGCACGCTTTAGAAACACCTGCGTTCACGTTGAACAGGGTTCCATCTAAATCCATTGATAAGATACCATATGAGATATGGAAAGGGAAATGTCCTAATTTGTATTTTATTAAAATTTACGGCCGTGAGGCTTATGTAAAACGTATGACGTCTGATAAGCTCCACGCTAGGGATGAAAATGGAGCGGATAATATCTGCACCGTATCCGTATCCGATATCCGTATTTTGGGAAATGGCAGAAACTTATAGTACCCGACGGATACGAATACGGATACGGATAATTATCCGGATAGGCACAAGCGGATAAGTACCCGACGGATATGGTATCGTTGATTTCCGCTGGAAACGGAGCGGATATGGATATCCAGCAAAAAATGCAATCCGGATAGTTTTTCGGATAGTGGCCCATAGTACCTGGGCGGCTGGGCCGCACAACGCCACAGCCCACCTCCCACCCGGCAACCCGCATCATAGGCACACCGCAGTACCGCACACAAGACATGACACAACACCAGTAAACCCACATCTAGGGTTCACCGGCCACCGGCTCACCGCCGCCCGCCGCCAGCCTCGCCGTCCGGCGTGGCGCCGCCCCCCGGCGCACTCGTCCCCGCCCCCCGTCGCCCCCCGCGGCGCGCCCGCCGCCACCCTCGCCGTCTGGCGCGGCGCCGCCCACCGCAGCGCCGCCTCCTCGTCGGCTGTCCCCATGGCTGCCCATCTCCCTGTTGCTTCAGTTCTCCCTCTCCCCACTGCTGCAGTTCAAAAGACCCAATTCCAGCGCACTCTCGGTTTCTCGGCCATGTCCACGTCCGCTGAGAAAAATGAAACACCGGCTATATCCGAAGGAGATGCAGCAAGTAGCGACACCACCGGGAAGAAAAGGGGTCGATCATCTGGTTCGTTCAATTGGAGGCCAGAAGAAACCAATGACGAATTTGCAATTGACCAATGCTATACTTGTCAAAGGTATACATTAATAGGCTATGTAGTGTTTTGTTGTTCTATTTCGAAGTCTCGAACTTTCTATTGGCACAACCTTATTATGTAAATGTTGTGCTTATGTTATCATTAATTTTTGCAGCAACACGAAACACTGTCTTGAGAATGACTGCTGTCCCTACCACCACTTTGGAGAAAAATTCTAGTACTCCTACCATTGGGACCGGAAGTTCAAGTGCGCTTGCAAGTTCAAGTGCAAATGCAGCTGCCGAGACAAATGCAAGCACATCTGCACAGATTTCAGCTCCTGTTATTAACATTGAAGGTGAAAATGAAGACCATGAAAAGTTTAAGCCTACAAAGAAGCTAACATCCTGGGTGTGGGATCATTTTACCAAATACTATGAGAAGGTGAAAGGGTTTGATGGTAAATTTGTGAAAAAACCAGATGATACATTTGAGAAGGAGTTGCGGGGTCAATGCAACCGTTGCAACTTCAAAAGACCAACAAATAGCAATAGTGGCACACATCGGTTTTCAATAACCACTTGAAGGCAAAGCACAATGTGGGGATGGGACAACAATTGATCCAACATGGTAATGACGGTGGTGTTGAAGCACTTCAGTATGATCCTCAAATCAGTTTGAGATACTTGCATATTGCTATTATTATGCATGAGTATCCATTCAATATGGTCCAGTATCATTACTTTGGAAAATTTATCAAATCCATGCGTCCTAATTTTCCTTTAAAGTCTCGTGTCACTGTTCGTTTCGTAAAGAAATATTGGAGATTTATAAAGAGGAAAAGAGTAAGCTTTATGAGCATTTGAAAACCCTTTCTTGTCGCTTTAGCACTACCATGGATATGTGGACATCAAACCAAAATAAAGCTTACTTATGTGTAAAATTGCATTGGATTGATGATAATTGGTCCATGCACAAAAGAATTATCAACTTCATGCACTTAGAAGGAGAGCATTCAGGGGCACCATTAAGTGGCACTTTCTTTGCAAATATATTTAATTGGAATATTGACAAGAAAATTTTTGCTCTCTCATTGGATAATGCTGCTTCTAACAAGGTGGCAGTTGATGATGTTATTGGAAAGTTAAATGCTAAAGGTTCTCTCGTTTGTAGTGGCAAGTTCTTCCATATTAGATGTGCTAACCATATATTAAACCTTGTTGCTACAAAGGGTATGAAATAATTGGGGGAGAGATTGGGAAAATAAGGAAGTTCATAACAATTGTGAAAAATTCTCCTCAACAATGGGAGGCATTTCAGAAATGTGCCACAGAATGTGAGTTGGAAACCCATAGGGCACTCTCTTTGGATGTTGCCACAAGGTGGAATTCTACTTATCTTATGTTAAGCAATGCCATTTATTTCAAGGATGTTTTTTATAGACTCTCACTTAAAGATACTACTAGATATGAATACACAACTCCTTCCTATGATGATTAGCACAATGCATAAAACGTTTGCAAGTGTTTGAAAAAATTCTATGATATCACTTTGCTCTTTTCTGGAACTTCCTATTCTACTGCAAATCATTTTTTTTTGAAATTTTGTGAGATCAAAATTTCAATTGGCAAGTGGTATAAAAATGATGATGACATAATAAAAACATTGGGTACATCTATGTGTGGTAAGTTTGACAAGTACTGGGAATTAACAAAAATGGCTTTGGCAGTGGCTGCTTTTTTGGATCCTAGGTATAAAGAGAAAATGATTGCATTATGCCTAGGTAAGCTCTATGATGCATACAAGGCTGAATTGGAAAGAGATAAAATTATGGATGTTGTGAGTGACTTGTTCATGTTTTACTCATCCAACATGGCTACAAGTTCAAACAGCAAGTCTTCTGTCTTGAATGAGCATGATTTGGTCTCCCAACCAATTTCCCACTTTGTGCATGATGATGATGATGATGAGGTAAATCTTGATGAATTGTATGAATCAAAAGGGAATAAAAATGAGAAATCTGAAATGGATTTGTACAAGTCCGAAGGTCTTTTGAAATTTCGTGAGTGTGATGGAGTATTTGATATTTTGGCATGGTGGAAAGGTCAAACAAGCAGATTTCCTATTCTTTCACATCTTGCTCGTGATGTGCTCTGTATGCAAGTCTCTACAGTTGCTTCAGAGTCAGCTTTCAGTGTCGGTGGACGTGTTGTTAGTCCATTTCGTAGTCGGCTTGATCTTAAATGTGTTGAAGCCTTAGTTTGTACGAAGGATTGGATTCTCAATTCTAGTGAAGGTATATGGCTAATTGTATTCTATCTTTATTTATTTATGCTCTAAGTATATGACAAACAATAGCTAATAAATTTGTGGTTTTCGTTTTTAGATCCCGTGAGGGAAATAGAATCTATGGTTGAAGATATGGACTTCATGGTGTCCACGGAGAAGACCGACGACACATGTATTACTACTATGAATGAGGTTTGCATAACACATTACTTCACAAGTCACATTTGAATAAAAACTAATAAGAAGTATACTTTTTTGCAGGATATAGCAATGGATGAAGATTGAACAGCCTATGCTTCAATATCTTCATTAATATCGCTACTGTCATGTGTCTTAATTATGTGATATGTGATATGTTTGTTATCATGTTATATTTTCATGTTTAGACTTTGGAGAATGTGAACAGCCGAACTGTGCACTCTATTGTTGAGACTTATTGTGGTTGTGGTCTTGTACTTTTATGGGCTATATTTATTTAGTAAGTTGATGACAGTTGCTACTCAGTACTTGCTAAGTTGGCAAGTAGCCATATGTTTAATGTGTCATCCGTCGTTATGTGTTATCAATCCGTCAAGGCGTGAAGTATGAACTATATGTGTGTTGTGTGCACTATCCGTTTCCGGGTACTATCCGTTTTGTTAATATCCGTTTCCGGGTACTATCCGTTTTGTTAATATCTGTTTTCGATTCAATATCCGATCCATTTTAATACTATCCGTATCGGTTTTAACAAAGCGGATACGGATATGGTAAAGCCATTATCCGTCCGTATCCGCTCCGTTTTCACCCCTACTCCACGCCAAATCTGACAAGTGCTTCTTTGTGGGTACCCAAGGGAAACCGAAGGGTATAATTTTTACAACTGGGAAGAAGGCAAAGTGTTTGTTGTCCGAACTGGCGTCTTTTTGGAGAAAGAATTTTCCAAAAGGACTAGTAGGAGCAAGGTGCAACTCGAAGTGATTCCGGAAACATCTGAAAATATTTCAGCTCCGACTTGTACTCAGCAGGATGAGTAAGGTGTTGTTGAACCTGTTGATGAGGTGCCAGCCCCACGGAGGTCCATGCAGGCAAGCCACGCTCCTGAGAGGTTTATGTTCCTCACGACGGGAGCAACGCAACATGTTATTGTTGGAAAATGACGAGCCCAAGGACTTTGAGGAAGCGTTGGTGGGCCCGGATTTTGAGAAATGGCTAGAGGCCATGAGATCGGAGATAAAGTCCATGTATGATAATCAAGTTTGGAGCTTGATTGATCTGCCTGATGGTGTAAAAACCATAAAGTGCAAATGGGTCTTTAAGAAAAAGATATACGCCGATGGAAATGTTCACATTTTTAAGGCACGCTTGGTGGCAAAAGGGTACAAGCGGATTCATGGTGTTGACCATGGTGAAACTTATTCGCCTGTCGCCATGGTCAAGTCTATCCGGATCATGCTAGCAATTGCCGCGTATCATGATTCTGAGATTCGGCAAATGGATGCCAAAACGGCTTTCTTAAATGGAAACCTAAGCGAGGTACATGTACATGGTACAGCCCGAAGGTTTTGTCGATCCTACAAATGCTGGCAAGGTATGCAAGCATATGAAGTCCATTTGTGGACTGAAGTAAGCATTTCGGAGTTGGAACCTTCATTTTGATGAAGTGGTCAAAGAGTTTGGCTTCATCAAGAATGAAGAAGAGCTTTGTATTTACAAGAAGGCTTGTGGGAGCGCACTGGTATTACAGGTCCTGTAGACAGATGACATATTGTTAATCGGAAATGACATTCCAATGTTAGATGTTGTACAAGCTTATCTGAGAAAAAGTTTCTCGATGAAAGAATTGGGAGATGCAGCTTATATCTTTGGCGTAAAGATCTATAGAGATAGATTAAAAAGGTTAGCATGCATTTAGCATGCATGGTTCCAAGAAGGGTTTCTTGCCACTCACATGGTGTAAGTCTCAGCAAGACTCAGTGCGCTTCGACACCTGATGAGCAATAGAGAATGAGTCGGATTCCGTACACTTCGGCTATTGGATCCATCATGTACGCCATGTTATGTACTCGCCCAGATGTGTCATATGCACTGAGTGTCACGAGCATATTCCAATCTAACCCTAGTGATGGTCACTGGTTGGCTGTAAAGAACATCCTTAAATACTTGCGATGGACTAAGGGCATGTTCTTGGTCTTTGGAGGAGAGGAGGAGCTCGTCGTAAAGGGTTAGCCGACGCCTGTTTCCAAACCGGCAGAGACGATTCGAGATCGCAATCTGGGTTTGTATTCTGTCTCAATGGTGGGGCAGTGAGCTGGAAGAGTTCCCAACAAGAAACAGTAGCAGATTGCACGGCGGAGGCCGAGTACATTGCAGCTTCTGAAGCAGCAAAGGAGGCAGTTTGGATCAGAAAATTTATTTCTGAGTTGGGCATAGTCGCTAGTGCACCCTGTCCAGTGGACCTCTATTGTGACAATAGTGGTTCCATTGCACAACCGAAGGAGCCTATGTCTTACCAAAAGTCCAAGCATATACACAGGCAATACCACCTGATCCGGGAGATCATTGAGAGAGGTGACGTGAAATTTGCAAAGTGCACACGGATATAAACTTGGCTGATCCGTTAACCAAGCCCCTTCCACAGCCGAAGGATGAGGCGTACACAAGAGCAATGGGTATTCGATACTTGTATGATTGACTCTAGTGCAAGTAGGAGATTGAAAGGGATATGCCCCAGATCAATCATAGTAATGATTGTACCTGACGGCGTGTTCTCCGCTCAACCACTGCGGATCACACCCCTATCAGATTTTCTAACTTGCTAGCCGATCAGCTCGTGCTCGGTTCGATTTGAGCGTCGGGCACGACGAGGAGCGACACGCAGAGTTTACCCAGGTTCGGACCCCCTCGCGGGTAATAGTCCTACTCCTGCCGAGCCTTAGCTCTTTTCTTGTTGTGGTTGTGTGGAATGCGATTACAGAATTGGATAACATGGGTAGTCGGACAGACACACTCCAAGACGCTGTGAGTTGTTATCTCTTATAGTGCGCGTATAGGCTCGAGTGGTACGCCTATATGGTCCGTAGACCTGAGATTGTCATGGATACCCTGTATGTTGAGTCGTATGCTTTGGTGTCATCAAACGCTACACCGTAGCTAGGTAGTTATAAAGGTGACTACTATACATGCCACGATACATAGCCAGGGGTGTGATGATCAAGAAGGAGTTTGCCCCTCCTTGATAACAGACAGATACCTCTGGGCCCATCGTGTGGATGGATAGGGAAAGCGCACGGCCGTGCTACTATGACTAAGGAGTTAGTCATGCTTTGTATCAATTACACTGTCGAGTGAAGTGGTCGAGCTATCAACATGGGTGGCGCGCATCTCGCCTTGAGCTTGATTGGTATCACGTGGCAAAGGGATCGGTATGTGATTGTATCAATGCTCAGCTGAATATTGATTCAATCCATTCGGGGGTCAATACATACTGCTAGGTGCCGCTGTTGATCGGTGGATCGAAAATGGGTTTTCGGATCCACAGCCGACTTGCGCTGAACCTAACGGGTCACACACTTAATGGGTTGGAACTGTTTAAAGAGTTTATGCGTGGATGTGATCCGCGTAGGAGATGGAACCCTAGCGCGGCGGAGCCCACTAGCGCATCTATATAATTGGAGGCATGGGGCGGCATTTGGTGCGAGTTGAGCCTTCACTACGCCTAGCCGTCGCGCACCCCTTCTGCTCCCTAAAAACCCTGGCCGCACGGCGAGGTGCTAGCACACTTCGTGTGGTGTTCCTGCTTGGCACGTGTGGATACCGCTAGAGGCGCTGTTCGATTTGAGCACCGACGAACACCGGCAATCAGTCGGCGAGCACCCAGCGAGCATCGGCAAGCACCAGCGAGCACTGGCGAACACTCGGTGAGCACTGGCGAGCACAGGCGAGCACTTGGTGGTGATTCGGACGTGTACATCTACATCCTCTAAGCGTGCGCATCTGCTTCCGCTGCGTCGGCGCATCAAGGGTAACGATCTATGATCCCCTACTCGCATGTGATCTTGTGTGAATCATGGTAGAAAATTTTGATTTTGTGCATGCGTAGCCTACCCATTTCCCAGAAGTCACATATATTCATCATCAAAGCAGGGTATCCTCTACATGGGTCTATACAGGTTCAGAGAATGAGCCGGCGATTACAAAGAAATATCATTGCCATCTCATTCTACAAGCATGTAGTGATATTTCGTAATTATAAACAATGAAATAATTTCTTGCTTGCGTCAAGATGCTGCTATTACCTAATAACATAACATGCAAATAAATGAACAATAATTCTTCTGCAGGTGAACTATGCGCATACCTTGCTCTCTATGGTTGAAAAGTTACAATGGATCATAATACGAGAAATTGAGGGCCCTCAAAAATGAACTCAGAAAAAATTAAAAATTCATTTTCAGAACAATGAGAAGAATCAGTGAAATTATTAAAAAAAAATATACACAATGTCAAAGCTAGTGTTTCACTTCGTATAAAAATAATAAATTCTTGCTGTAAAAATATACACAATGTAATAAAGTCCACCATCCTTTACAGCCAAATTTCTTGTCTCGATCAAAATTCTCTAGCCAGGTGCAACGCCATACCATAGAAAAATTAATAGTTTTTTTAGCAAGGAAAAGGGTGGTCTTGATTAAAATTGAAGCAAGTATGTCATAATTAATAAGTTGCAATGTAAATAGATGATAGAAAATCTAAAAACTAGGGTTATTATGTATACTATCCTGCCTTAGTGCAATACAAAGTGTTTTCTCGAGATGTTGTCAATGATCTAAACAGTTTTGTCTCGGTCCAAATATTGGTCTTTATGATCTACGAGAATATCTCTTTTCTCTCATGGCTGCTCCTATTTCTATCACACAAAAAGTGGAGCGATAATAACAAATTACAAAGAAATAGTAGGAAATAAAAAACAAATATATTGAATTTACAAATTTATAGCAGTTTAATTTAATTAGAAATAGTATAATAAAAGATATGAGTATTTACTATTACCTAAAAATAAATTAAAATAACATAAATTATGAAAGCTATGAAAACCTACTTGGGAAACAACTGGATTTACAAAGATCAAAGAAATTGGTTTCAAGTTGCGAGTCGTGGTTAATTGCACCTAAAAGCTTTCCATTGATGAATAACGGTCTGCGTGCCAAAATGTGATGCTTTGACTCCTCTTGTATTTTTGTTACTAGCTGCTAGATGTAGTCGTGTAGTACAATGTCATGGTGGACTCAACCCTAGAATGGTCTGGTGGGCAAGGATGGTCGTGGAGATGGAGATCGTAGCATCATGGGGCCATACTATTTCATAGTTTAATATGATTATCTGTGTTGATTTACCTTGCTTGGTTATTCCTTCATAACATATGTGGTGAATATGTTAACATGACTTAATAGTTTCCCTCGGATAAATTAAGAGTAGATGCCCTTTTGCCAATAGCTACATCTATTGTTTTGTATGTTGGTGGGTTAGATCTCGACAAATCAAGAACGCCGTCTTCTTCCTTGTACAATAGGGTGAGTGTAGTCTAACCCATACATCCACACGCATAGTATTGGTTTTCTTAACAGAGCTCCAAATAGGATTTGGGACTTCAGGGCGTCAAGGTTGGGAGCCGGGACATATGATGCCACCACAACAAACAAGAGTCACATACGATGTGATTGGCAATGTATTGCCTACCTATGTCGCGGGTTCAAGTGGCCGGTATTGACAAATCATTACCCGAACCACGGTGACCATTGATGTTGTCTCATGAAGATCACCAGAGGGAAAGAGATCTTAGTGGGAGTATCTTTTATTATATTTGTTTAATAGAATATTAACATGAATATTGTGCTAAAACTTTGCTTATTTACTTCTGTTGTATATGCCGCCTGTTGTTTCAAACAATGGTTTTAACCTGCGATCAATTCTGAAGAAAGAGAAACTCTCCAGAACGAATTTTATTGATTGCTATCGAAACTTGAGAATTGTTCTAGGAAATAACAAATTACAAAGAAATACTAGGAAATAAAAATATATATTCAATTTACAAATTTATAGTAGTTTAGTTTATTTAGAAATAGTATAATAAAAGATATGAGATTATGACTATTTACTATTACCTAAAAATAAATTAAAATAACATAAATTATGAAACTTATGAAAGCCTACTAGAGAAATAACTGGATCTAATAAGATCAAAGAAATTGGTTTCTAGTGTTGATTTTTTGTGAGTTATACAATTCTATGAGGAACATGTACAAAGTACACATTTCAGCTAGCAACTCTTATAGCTCTCGGTAATCGGTGGATTTCTTCCACTTGAGGCACTGAGCTAGCGGCGGGCTCGGGGTCCATCGGCTTTGGAGCCTTCTCCACAGTCTCCCCACGTAGAGCACGAGGTGGCGGTGACGTAGAAGGCGTTGATTCGGTAGCCGCTTCGACGCCCCCTGGTGGAGTGGCAGTCGGCGAGGTCAGCATGGCTTGGTTGGGGATGTCCTCAGGCTTATCGGATAACTAAGGGTCCCTAATCGGCGCGACCTTGGGAATCTTGTCGGAAGGCTTCCTGTCAAGGGGAGTAATCAGGACATGATCCTAACAGAGAAGTTAAGGAGGCAATGGGAGAACTAACCTATTGGACTTCTTTATTTTGATTCCGCGCCCTTTTCGAGTGGTTAAGCGACATGAGGAGGAACCCAGTTGCTCGGTGGACTTTGGAGGAGGCGGCGCTGGTTACACCGAAGGCTGAGCCGCTGGCTCACGGATCGTCAGGCCCCTAGTCAGGCGTTGTGGACTAGGTGGCTTCTTCTCCGGCTCCTTAACCAACGGCCCCTTCCCCTTCTTCACACTTGGCTCCTCAGCCGAGGCGCTGGCGGGTCGTTTCTATTGAGCACTTTAGTGTTGAGCAATTTCGGGGAGCGGAGCATCGGAGAATAAGGCCCTGTTTGTTTGAGCTTTTAGCCAGCTTTTATCCTCTGAAGCCAGAAGCTCAAACAAACAGCCAGCTTTTGGAACCTCTTCAAAGCCACCAAAAGCCTAATTTATACGGTGACCTGAGCTTTTCCCAGAAGCTAGTTTTTTGTGGCTTTTTCCAGAAACAGATTTTAGATAAGCTGCAGCTCAAACAAACAGGGCATAAAGCAGAACACTCCTAAAAGCGGCAACAAGCAAAAAGCCGGATGGCTGATGGGCAGAAGATACTCACCACAGAAGGAAGATGCTTCACGTTGAAAGGCTTCGGGCAATCCTAATTACGGATTTGGGTGCCCGAGATGAAGAAGTCGCCAAGCCGGCTGAACAACACGTCCTATGGGACTTTCTCGGATATTTCCCGAGTGGGGTCGGAGTCCCCGCAATACTCAAACCCTGAGTGGACCCGCTCCTTGAGAGGCTGTACTCAGTGGATGACAAAGTTGATTGCAATGCCGATTCCGGTCAGGCCATCCTCTTTCAGCTTATTGATTAGGTCCAGAAGCTCTACGACTTGCCCCATCGCACTGGAAGAAGGGACCGAAGTCCATGAAAGAGAAAATTTGGGTTTGTGCCCAACAAAGGAAGGAATAGAAGGATCGGTTTGACGCAATAGAATCATTAATGATGCCAACCCTTGTTAGAAGTTTTGAAGGGGATGGAGAAATAGGACTTCTCCAGTCCGTCTCGCAACTAAAAGCGGCGCCCCTGATCACGTTGAGGGCATTCTTATTTGCATCTGAAAGCGGTTGAAGTGAGGGCGAATGCCAATGTAGGCCTCGCAGACGTGTGTGTGTGTGTGTCTATATAGAGTTGGGCTGGGGTCAGTCGGGTCTCCGTCAGTCGCGGCCGTCAGTCGGGAGTGTTTTACAAAATCTATGATGAAATTTATAGATCTGGATCATACATTTTGTTTATCTCCATAAACTCTCCTAATGTACCAAATTTTAAATTTTTTTGATTTTTTTGCTATTTGTTTTGCATTTTTCAAAATCAGCCTAGCATTCCAAAGTATTCTGGAGCGTCCATTTGGGCTGATTTGAAAAATGCAAAACAAATAGCAAAAAAATCAAAAAAATTTAAAATTTGGTACATTAGGAGAGTTTATGGAGATAAACAAAATGTATGATCCAGGATGGAGTTGGGGTTTAGATGAATCAACTCGATCTTGTAGAAATGGAGAAGACTACGGAGGAAAGCGCAAGCAGGAAGTCCAAACCCATGCTGGAAAAAGGATTCAAAAACCACGATATCCTTGGTTCGAGGACTAGGAGATGAGTCAACCATAGCTGGGCGCCAGTAGATCAAATACCCTTATGCCGGGAGGACTCCGGTGGCTACCGTATCCTCTAGGTGCTCCTCCTTCATCACCGAGGTCACCCAATCCTTGGGCCAAGATGCCATAAAGGTGTCCTTGGTGGAAGAAGAAGACATCTTCGGCATGGAATCAGGCGACGATGGAGGCGAACTTGATACCTGTGGTGCGCAATGACGGATTGGGCCGACGGTGGCGCGGGATATAGAGCGCTACGGCAGGTAACCCTAATAGCGGTGTCGATGGGTAGCTAACTGGAGGTTATCGTCGACAATAGATTTGTTTTCGGGGCCAAGAGGGCCCTCCGGTTCCACCCCGAGTGGTCAAACCACCTAGAAAGGCTTGGATGTTAAATTCACAACGTCACAAAGGTTTACCCTCGCAATTTTTTCTTTTGGTTATCTATTGGGAAGTCGCCTTCTTGATATCTTCTATCACTCATAGGAAGCCCACCTCGGGTACCTTCAGAAGCAAACCCAGCGCTAAGGCTGCAATTCCCGCTCCTTCTGCTCCTCCACCGCCAACTCCTTAGTCCAAACCTACTCTAATCAGGGAGTCGGCCCAACAGGAAGCGCCTCCGCCACCCAAAGATGCCCATCAACCTTCGGAGGCTGAAGGGAGCATCCCGGCCTTGGCTCTAGAGAGCTCGGAGCCGGAAATCGACGGGATTCCTCGCCCTGCCGCCACTGCCAATGCCCCTCCTCTCCGTGTAAAGTGGAGAAAAGAGATGGAAGGCTACGAGGTTGATGACGAATTGGAGACCGAAGAGTGGGAGACGCTACAGAACGTAGCGAAGTTCAACGTCAACATGCTCGAGGTAGATCTTCTTCATATCTTAAACTTTTATTGTAATGAAAGCATGTCTGATCGCTACTTTTTGCCTCCGCCCAACGCATGAGCAAGCGGATGACGCAGAAGACCCGGTGCCTCCAAAAGGCTATCGGCCAGCTGAAGTCCTGGGATGAGTTTGACAACGCGCTTTATGCTCAGAAGTCACAATTCCATGGCGAAATCGAGGAGCTCCGCAAGGAGGTGACCAAACTACGGATCCACCACGTAGAAGAGGCTAACACCATCCGGGGTAAGGACATACCCGAGTGGTGTCAAGCTCGCTATTAATCTTGAATAATCCTCACGTTCAATCTTTCCTGCTCAGGTCGTGACGAAGCCCTGGCTTCCCTCTAGGAGAAATACAAAGTTTTGGAAGCGAGGCAGAAGGCTATGGAAGGGGATGTCTTCCTGGCCAACAACCAAGCCGAGATGTCGGCTTAGGAGCTGAAGGGGAAACCTCCCAACTCATGCTCTCCCTGACTCGGTCCCAATTATGCTTATGCCCCGACTGTGTCACTCTGACTGACTGATTTACAGCCTACCAAGTGAAGACCAGGGCCTAGTTCCAAGTTTTTGATGAGAAGGTGAAGTTCGTCGTTGAGCTACGTAATAGAACCCTGAAGGCGGTAGCTCCAGTACTCCAATATATCTATGCCGAGGAGGAGTTGCCAAGCGATGCCGACATCGTCATGGCGCGACTCGAAGACGGCCCCACACAGCTCAAGGCTTTCGTGAAGGAGGCGGTGACGACCTACTCTAGCCAAGCCCTGACTATTATGAAGTCTCACTATCTCGACATAGACTTTGATGCTGTCCGGGAGGGCTTCGTCTGCTCAGAAGAGAAAGCCTCTACTCTTATGGAACAGGCCAAGGAAACCTCTGTTGCCTTAGTAGAGAACTTAGATTTGTAAAGACTTTGTCTTCGCATGGACAGCTCTGTAGCATATCCCACTGTTGATCCTCGATACTACTGATGCCATTTATCCGGGTAGCTTATTTATGCTCATTTTCGTGTAGTGCCTTTTGCCGAGTGGTCCAACCCCCGAGTACTAGGAATTAGCTCTTAGCTTTCTCCCTGCGCACATGCCGAGTGAGTAAACAATGCCCATTGCAAATATTAGCGCCACTACTCAAGAATTTTGCGATATGCGAATTTGAAAACCGTATATAAAAAGGAAAAACTTTATTTATAAGATAGGATGCGGTGAATCCGCACACTATTTAGTGCAGCCCCTGACTTACTACTTAGACGTATACGGCTGGGTAGCAAGTCAAACGAGCAACTATTTTGCAAAGCGTAAGTACAAAACTTACGAATAAAAGCGACGTAGCTGCTCAATGTTCCAGGTGTTACGCATGTCTAATCCGTCTTCACGCTTTAGCCGATAAGCCCCCGAACGAGTCACTTCATCAATCACATAGGGGCCTTCCCAGAGTGGGGAGAGCTTGTGCTCGTGCTTCTGATTCCTTCGAAGAACCAGATCTCCCTTGTAGAATGCATGGCCCCGTACGTTGCGCCGATGGTAGGGACGCAGGCCTTGTTGATACTTGGCCGGCAGAATCATTGCTGCTTCCCTGGCTTCCTCAAGCCGATCAAGGTCTTCTAATCTCCCTTCGTCCGACTGGTTATCCTTTTAGCTTTGAATGTGGGGAGACCAAAACTTTAATTCAGTCAGGAGAACTGATTCTAAGCCACAAACTAGGAAGAAGGGTGTCTGCTCGGTTGTGGACTGCATGGGCCTCGGGTATCTTCTGGAAGGCCCATAAGGATGCAGATAGGGGGCGACTCAAGCTGGGTAGGTTGGGATAGAGACCACTGAGCCTACGCATGACGTGGGCGCCAGGGATGCTCCTGAGGATAGAGTCAGCACTTCATGTAATTAAGAGATTCATACTTGCATATCATGTACTGATATAACCGAATCTGGTATCATGTACTGGATAGAACCTTGTAACCCTATTTCCCCTGCACTATATAAAGGGAGGGGTAGGGGCCATAGATGGCATCTTAGATCATCACATCTCAACACATCATCCTAGATCATCAGATGATATTCATCATGTGCGATTTCTTGCAGATGAATAATCCCAGAGCACAGGACTAGCGTATTACCTCCGAGCTGGGGGGCCCAAACTTGTATAAACCCTGTTTTGTGCTACCATCTGTTTTGTTTCTAGCGCTTAGCCCCGTGATAAATTCATTGCCGACGGTGAACCCCGATTCACCACCAGTCGACAGTTGGCGCGCCAGGTAGGGGCCTGCGTCAAGATCAACATTCAAGCTAGATGGCTTCTTCGAGATTGCCTTCCGTCGTCCTGAGCCTAGGACAGTCGCTGCGCTTTGGCGCACTGGACCTTGTCGCCGATGGCATTGGCAACCTCCGTCTCTTTCCTCCTGGAGAGACCGCTCAGCAAGAAGGTACATGCGTGCGATCAGATCTGTTGCCTTTTGGCTTGGAAAATTTGGCATGTGCTTTCTTCAAGATGATCCGTCGACAACCCCGCTTCACGCCTTGCCTTGAAGAGTGCGAAGAACTCGGTGGAATCACCCGCTTGGGCACGGATGTCATCTAGCCCAATGAGGAATCGATATCCCTGACTAGATTTCCCACCGGACTTGGGAATTCTGCCGCGACCTTCGCACATATTGCTCCTGAGATTTGGACAGGAGATAACCACTCGGGGAACCAATCTACTAATCCAATTGGACCCAACCTCGTTCGTGGGGGTCATCAACGCTGGCCAACCCATTGTACAAAGTGAACAAGTCAGCCTCTCTCTCTCTCCGACTCCGAGTCTGATAAGAGCACGAAGGTCTGTAATTACCATGAGACCTTCATCATAGGCGCGAGCGATCACCACTCTGCCTCAACCTGTCGAGAACGAGGCAACCGGCACTGAGGCAGTTGAAGCTGACCCACGTCGCGCTGAAGACCAAGATCGCCTACGTCCACTTCGTATCCGTGGTCACGACGTCCAGAATGAGCTTCGCGTGGTAAAGCTAAGGGATCAAGACGTCTACACGACCCCTCAAGCAAAAGTTGTAGCCTCGAAGACTCTCCTTGAGACCATCGCATCGCAGCTTCAAGAAGGTAGCTCGCAATCGGCTCGTGCAACAGCCTTGGTGGAGATGGCGGCCATCCAGCAAAACGAGGCACATCCGGCTCCGACCGCCATGGATCATAGACGCTCTACGCGCAATCGGAGCAAGGCGTGTAATCGGCCGGCAACTCTTATCATTCAGCCGACCACTACCTCCGTCACGACATAGAAGCCAGAAGGCGGGGAGCGCATCGATGGCGAGCGACCCCTCAAGCAAAAATCATAGCCTCGAAGACTCTCCTTGAGACCATCACGTTGCAGCTTCAAGAAGGTAGCTCGCTCGTCCAGACCTTGGCTCGTGCAACAGCCTTGGTGGAGATGGCGGCCATCCAGTAAAACGAGGCACATCCGGCTCCAACCGCCACAAATCATAGACGCTCTACGCGCAATCGGAGCAAGGCGTGTAATCGGCCGGCAACTCTTATCATTCAGCCGACCACTACCTCCGTCACGACATAGAAGCCAGAAGGCGGGGAGCGCATCGACGGCGAGCGAAACTCTCGTAGCTATCACAGCCAGCGTGCTGACGATCAAGCCGAGAGCATCGCCAGTCAGTGTGACCATCACCATGAGCGTCGTCATCAACACTCGTGGCGGGAGCGTCGCAGCATATCCCCGCGGTGACATCGACCACGACCCATGGAGGGAATTCGAGCGTTTACCCTGGATCATCGCCGAGTGGTTTGGCCAGATGGTTTCAACCTCAAAGGCATCGACAAGTTCGATGGCGAAAGGGATCCAAAGAACTGGCTGCAGGTCTACGCCCTGGCAGTCAGCGCGGCAGGAGGAGATCAGAACGTAATGGCGAATTATCTGCCAGTCGCTTTGACCCCAATCGCCCAAACTTGGCTCCGGGACCCCCGGAGAACTCTATCGAGTCTTGGGACGATCTCCAGGAGCAGTTCATCGCCAATTTCCAAGAGACCTATGAATGTCCTGCGGGGAGATAGGAGATTGGACAATAACATCGATGCAAGAATGAGACTCTTCGTGAGTTCATCAAGCGTTTTACCAAGAAGAAGAAAGAGATCCAGGACGTTTCGGAGCAAACGGTCATTAATGCCTTCCTCGCCGGATGCAAATCCGAGGAGTTGATCAGGCAGATGACTCGGGACCTGCGAAATCTCAAGGCCATGTTCACAATGGCGGATCAAGAAGCCAACGCCGAGGAGGCCATCATGAACCATCGTGGTGGCCACAATGGGGCTCCAAGAAGAAGACCAATGATGAGCAAGGTAAGCCCAAAGATAAGAAGTGCAAGGGGGACGAGATGGTCGCCAACGTGGAGCGCAATGGGCCTAAGCCCACCAACGACAATGACTACAACAAAGTTATGGAAGCAGTATGTCCCTTTCACCCACGAGGAAAACATTCCGCCAAAGACTTCCTTATCCTGCAGAAGTTTGCCGACAACTCCAAGCAGTAGGCGGCCAAAGGAAGCCATGGCAAGAAGCCAGATGAAGACTACCAAGATACTGAGCTCGAGATCAGCTACATATTTGGGGGCTCTGACGCGTATGAGTCCAAGCGGAGGCAGAAGCTAACCACTCGGGAGATCAACGCGATCTTGCCCGTGGTCCCTAAGTACTTGCGCTGGTCGGAGGTACCCATCACATTCGACCGATCGGACCACCCAGATCGGATTGCCTTCCCCAGGAGGTAACCACCGGTATTGGACCCGGTCGTTTCAGGGAACAAATTGAAGAGGGTTCTGGTCGATGGCGGGAGCGGGGTCAACGTCTTTTTTGCCAAGACCCTGGACCAGACGGAAATTCCTCATTCCAATCTACGACAGGGATCATCTCCTTTCCACGGGGTAATCCCCAGGACATCCGCAGTACCACTCGGACAGATATATTTGCCCATCACGTTAGGGACCAAGGACAACTATTAGACTGAGAGTCTGAGCTTTGAGGTGGCTGATTTCGAGACGGCATATCATGCTATCTTGGGAAGGCCAGGGATCGCCAAGTTTATGGTTGTTTCCAACTACACCTATCTCTTCCTGAAGATACCAGGTCCCAACGGTGTGATCACCATCCTTGGCGATGTGAAGCAGTCGCTGGTGCACGAGAGCGAAAGCTGCGAGATGGCCCAGGCGTTGGATACATCGACCGAGATGGAGAAAATCTAGCAGGAAGTCGCATCCCTTCAGGCGGAAGCAGACATACCCGCCAAAAAGCAGGCCAAAACCTCTATGCAGGCTGCCAAAGAGACCAAGAAAATAGCGTTGGACCCATCCAATCCAGCTAAAACAGCCGTGATTGGGACAGGGCTCGACAGCAAATAGGAAGACGCGCTCATCACTTTCCTCCGGGCTAACCAGGATGTGTTCGCTTGAAAACCTTCGAACATGCCTGGCGTTCCGAGGGAGGTGATTGAGCATTCTTTGCACGTTAACGACAAGGCAAGACCAATTAAGCAACGTTTGCGAAGGTTTGCACCTGATCGGAAAGACGCCATACGGGAAGAGATCACCACGCTGTTGGCAGCACGGTTCATCAAGGAGGTGTATCACCCCGAGAGACTGGCGAATCCGGTCCTAGTGCAGAAAAAGAACAAGACATGGCAAATGTGTGTCGACTACCCGACCTCAACAAAGCTTGTCCCAAGGATCCTTTTAGAATCCCCGCATCGACCAGGTGGTGGATTCTACCACTGGGTGTGAGCTCTTGAGTTTTCTGGATGCTTACTCGGGTTATCATCAGATCAGCCTGAAGGAGGAGGATTGCATCGAGACGTCGTTTATTACGCCTTTTGGTGTTTGCTATGTCAAAATGCCGTTCGGATTAAAAAAGGCTGGTGCGACTTACCAACGCACCATACAGCGGTGTTTTCACACTCAGCTCGGCCGCAACGTGGAGGCTTACGTCGATGACATCATCGTGAAAACAAGAACCAAGTTAGATCTCATAACAGATTGTCAGATTTGACCGATACATTCGAGAGCCTAAGGGCATACCAGATGAAATTAAATCCCGAGAAGTGCGTTTTTGGGGTCCCATCTGGTAAATTACTCGGATTTATTGTATCTCATCGGAAGATCGATGCTAATCCTGAGAAGACCAATGCCATCATGAACATGAAGCCCCCCGACAAGTCAAAAGGATGTGCAGAAGCTCACTGGATGCATCGTGGCACTCAGCCGATTTGTTTCCGGACTCGGCGAGGGCGGCATGCCATTCTTTAAGCTCTTGCGCCGACAAGATGGTTTTCAATGGACAGTGGAAGCACAAGAAGCCTTCGAAGATTTCAAGAGGTTCCTCACCACATCTCCGGTATTGGTTCCGCCCATGCCCTAGGAGCCCCTCCTACTCTACATCGGCAAAACAACTCACGTCATTAGCAGCGCATTGGTGGTGGAACGGGATGAGCAGGGCTCGCTCCAGAAGGTACAACACCCGGTCTACTTCGTTAGCGAGGTATTGTGCGATTCCAAAATAAGGTACCCCAAGTTCAAAAGCTTTTGTATGCCGTGCTGATTCCATCACCGAAACTTAAGCATTATTTACAAGATCATGAAATTTCCGTGGTCACCGCCTTCCCGCTCGGAGACATACTTCATAATCGGGAAGCCACTGGGAGAATTGGAAAGTGGGCAGTCGAGCTTGGAGCCTTTGAGATAAAATTCAAGCCTTGGCTAGCCATTAAATCTCAAGCATTGGCCGATTTCATCGTGGAGTTGACAGAGGCTCAGACGCTAGCAGCAAAGGAGAATCTCAAGTATTAGACGATGTACTTTGATGGTTCCCTCATGCTGAGCGGCGCGGGGACTGGGATTTTGCTCGTATTTCTGACCAGCAAGAAACTACAGTATGTCCTTCAGATACTATTTCCTGTCAGCAACAATGCCACCGAGTACGAGGCACTCATCCACGGGCTACGCGTCGCCATATCGCTCGTCATACGGCGGTTAATGGTGTGAAGGGATTCCCAACTCGTGGTCAACCAAGTCCAAAAGGAGTGGTCTTGTATTAGCGACAGCATGGCTGCATACTGTCAGGAGGTTCGAAAATTGGAGGAGAAATTCGACAGATTGGAGCAAACACACGTGCTCCGCCGAGACAATGAAGCAGCAGACGAGCTAGCGTGGATGGGATCAAGTCGGGCGCAAGTTCTGACTGGTGTTTTCATTGAAGAATTGCGCAAGCCGTCTATCAAATTACCATCCGCACCAGAGGAACATCAAAAAGAGCAACCAGAATCCGGCGCGGAGGTATTATCAATTAATCCTAGGTGGACGCAGCCATATCTAAATTATCTCCTTCACGATGAATTACCAGATGATCGCAGCCTTGCCAACTGCATTACACGCCGAAGCAAAAATTATAAGGTAGTCGGGGAAGAGCTTTTTCGTAAAAGCAGTTCCGGGTACTAAGGCGTTGCATATCTGAGTAAGAAGGCAGAGATCTACTAAATGATATCCACTCAGAGGAATGCGGACACCATGCGGCAGCAAGCACCTTGTTAGGTAAAGCCTATCAGTAGGGATTCTTTTGGCCAACTGCTGTCACGGATACAGAAGGTATAGTACGCAGATGCGACGGGTGAATTTTTCGCGCGGCAGATTTATATGCCGGCCCAAGATCTACAAACAATTCCAATCTCTTGGCCTTTTGCCGTCTGGAATCTAGACATGGTAGGGCCTCTCAAGCGAGCACATGGCGGATTTACTCATCTCTTCGTCGCCATCGACAAATTTACAAAGTGATGCTGTCACGGATACAGAAGGTATAGTACGTAGATGCGACGGGTAAATTTTCGCTCGGCAGATTCATATGCCGGCCCAAGATCTACAAACAATTCCAATCTCTTGGCCTTTTGCCGTCTGGAATCTAGACATGGTAGGGCCTCTCAAGCGAGCACATGGCGGATTTACTCATCTCTTCGTCGCCATCGACAAATTTACAAAGCGAATTAAAGCCAAGCCGGTTGCTGACATCACGGCGGCCAAAGCGCGCGAGTTCTTCCCGGACATCGTCGTATATTTTGGCATACCCAATCGCATCATCACCGACACAACGGCGTTCAATTCAAGAGCAGCGAATTCCAAGACTGGGGCGAGGAGTTGGGCATCAAGATCTGCTACACCTCAGTGGCCCATCCAAAGAGCAACGGGGAGGTCGAACGTGCCAATGGATTAATACTACAAGGACTCAAAGCGAGGATATTCGATCGCCTAAAACCGTACGCCACGCGCTGGGTTAAGGAGTTGCCTTCGATCCTCTAGGGGCTTAGAACAACCCGGAGCCGAGCAACCGGGCAGACACCCTTTTTCCTAGTCTACGGCTCAGAAGCGGTCCTCCCAACTGAATTAAAGTTTCGGTCCGCACGGGTAGCCGGCTTCGACAATAATCAGTCGGATGAAGGATGATAGGAAGACCTCGATTGGCTCGAGGAGGCTAGGGAAGCAGCAATGATCCAGTTGGCCAAGTACCAACAGGGCCTACATCGCTACCATCAGCGCAACGTTCGGGGCTGTGCGTTCTCCAAGGGAGATCTGGTTCTCTGAAGGAATCAGAAGCACGAGCATAAACTCTCCCCACTTTGCGAAGGCCCCTACATGATTGAAGAAGTGACTCGCCCTAGGGCTTATCGGTTGAAGCGTGAAGATGGATCGGAAGTGCCCAATACCTAGAACATCGAGCAGCTACGTCGTTTTTATTCCTGAGTTTTGTATTCAAGTTTTGTAAAATTGCTCTTTGACATGCTACTCAGCCATACACGACTATGTAGTAAGTCGGGGGCTATACTAAATAGTGTGTGGAGTCACCGCACCCTATCTTATTAATAAAAGTTGTTTTCTCTTTACATGTGATTGTCAAATTCGAGTATTGTGAAATTCATAAGTGATGTGACCATGCGCATCATAGCATGGACGTCGACTAGATTTTGATCGTCTACTTCATATGCGACCTCTTCATCTACTACAAATTGGCGACACATTACGACATCCTCTACTACATCTGCACTGCCTACGATGATGCATGTCTTCGTCGACCGCCTCCTTGGCCAGGTCGTGTAGGCGGCCGGCAAGCTTGTTGTGTTACATCGTCGCCGCCAGCAGGTCGACCTCCACCATGGCCGCCTCCCCAATCTCAAGACGTATTCACGAAAGGCTCATCTCCACCTCTTCGACACCCTCTGGTCCCACAAGTCACATCCTTGCAAGGCCGGCCCAAGAGAGAGACCAATTTGTCCACGAGTTAGGTTCGACCATCTCCGCGCAGTCAACTTAAAACGGATGTCCCGAATGTATACAGACCCTGTTTTATACGTTCTTAGTATGCACGGACAAGATTTCGACGAGATCTTTTCAACGGATCCAGTCACACCTCTAAATTCCTTACGGATCAACGGCAATCGTCGAAAAAAATTATGACCAGAATCTGCCGGGTGCTATGACGCTCCACTTTGAGCCCATGGCCCATGTACCTCTTAGGGCTACGCCCCAAACCCTAGCCGTCACTATAAATTCCGTAGCCATCGCTAGTTTATACTTGGGTTTTGCATAGATTGTTCTGCCGTTGTAGCTTCGCCGTTTACTGGTTTGTGGAACCCCCAACTCGTGTGCTTAATCGGTAATATGTATTATTGAGATTGCATCTACCGTGTTCTTGCTTGTGTTCTCGATTTGCTTGCAGGAATTAACCTTCGTGGTGAGGTCAACCGTGTGTTGGCGTGGTTGATAACGAACGGAGACAGTGGTGTAGCGATTGCAGGCTTAGATCTGTTCTGATTGGAAGTCGGATCGTGAACATCGAGTTCTCCACCAATCGTATTTATTCATACCTGTCGAAAGATTGGGACCCTGTCCTCCATCATTTGGTATCAGAGCTGGGCCCTGGTTTAAGGAGGTGGGAATGATGAGGACATCCTTGGACTGAGCTGCCGAGCAGGCCCAAGTGGTAAACCTATGGTGTACGGTTCGATCCCGAGGCCCATAGCTACCCTGCGGTGTACGGTTCGATCCCGAGGCCCACAGCTGTAGACCCTGGGAACAGGCGGTATAAGGCCAGACCCTCTGAAATATCATGATGAGGACATCCTCCACCAATACCCGCTGGCTAAGACGCAACGGCGCAGTTGGCCCAATTGTAGTTGGGGCGGCGACCGTGGACCCTCTGAATGATCCCACCTCGCTTAATTTGGAAGGAGGAAGCTGTCGACGATTGAGATATCGATCTCAAGTCAACTAAGGTTCTTGAGAAAGGGAGATTGAAGACTTGCCAAGCAATGCGAACAACAATCAACGAGCAATAGGGAGACACAGGGTTTTTATCCTGGTTCAGGCCTCTCGGGAGAGATAATAGCCCTACGTCCAGCCTTTCTTTATATCAAAGAGGATTACAAGGTGGAACTTGAAGAGACTAGCAGATCTCGGCGAGTAGTATGCGACAATACAAAGGTGCTTGGCCCCTCTGAACGCCGTAGGGGCTCTGTTTATATAGTGTTAAGCAACCGACCTACCGGGAGATAATCGAGCCGGGCTAACTACGAAATCGTAACGAACTCGTACCATGCCAAATATATCCCGAGGTAGATAAAGTATACTCCAATTCTTGGGGATCACGACTCCTATTCCAATCCGGGAAACTACGTCCGGGTCTTCACGCAGCCGTGCAGAACTCTTGTTCGAGTCGGACTCAAACACGAATCCTAGGCCATTACGCACCGAGCCAGCCAGGAAGCTGTTCGGCAGGATGCACATGGGCCTGATAGAACCTTCTAGGGAGCAAGGCCCTAGGAGGCTGTTCGATTGGGCCGTCAGAAAGTAGGCCATGGCAATGGGCCCTAATTTTATCCCCGACAGAAGCCACCTTAAAAGGGAGAGTCACCCTTCCCCTATTGGACTAGTCTTTTGGGCGATTGGGCCTCTGCCCGAGTGGGTGTGCTGAGGAACTGTTGCGGTCCGGGCATCCTTAATTTATTGGGCCTCGGCCAACCCCACCTAGGCCGGATGTATCATTTGGTATCAGAACACCGCCCGTCAGGTATCTTTGTATCCGATCTCGTTTGTTGTTCACCCATTACCTAGAGTCCAGAAAATTGCCCCACAAAAAGATTTGAGTTCGTCATCTCGTGCATCGTCAAGCCACTTTGTGCCCTTAGCAATTTTGTTTTCAGTTTCGCGTTGTTGAATTTGTATCCATCGTCATCGTCTTATTGCTGGTTTAGAGTAAGTTCTTGGTCTAGTTTGAGTTTTGCATCTTGACGTCGAGTCTAACGCCATCACGTCGTCGTCACCACCGCGTCCAAATCGGGTGTCAAACTATCAATCTGTTCAGTTCGGTTTTTTCCATTATCTCCTTTGTCTAAACTCCAAATTGGACAAATTCAGGGTCTACATTATAGCTGAAAAAATGTTCTACAACTTTGTGCATCGTGAGAAGTTCCAGAAACGCCGTTTTCCTGCCCAAAATTGCGATTGAAATTAATCTATCTTGTCTCAGGTTTTTCTGAGCAGTCTGTATTGCGGGGCCCATTCTCCTATATCCAACATCCAAAATTGGTGTTCCATATATGTAAATTGATCCGCACGAAAAGATCTACAACTTTTCTGTTATAAGTTTTAGTGTTTGAGGCCTCCAAAAATCCGAAAACAGCATACAAAGTTTCTGCATAGTAGATCTGTTTTTCCAGCAAGAGAAATTGAGTGTTTGTGTATATATCATGTAATCTCTCATATGCGGCACTATTGATATTTGAAAAAAGGGTGAAAAAGGCAAGTGCATAAAAAGAAGCCGCACAAAGAGAAAAAACGCAAAAAGAGAAAAAACAAGGAAAAGAAAGAAATCAGAAGTGCTTGCATTCTTTTGTATCCAAAGTGTTGTGTTATTTGTTTTGCTTGCTTGAGCTAGGTCTAAGGACGGGTTTAGGCCAGTAACATTGACAAGTACTTTGGATATTTATTTAACTTTGCTATTCTGATTTCGATAATTGTATATTCTTTGCTACTAAATTAGCCTATCCAAGCTGCACTTACTTCTTATCAGTTCTAGTTCTAACTTGCAATCGCTTCGCTCACTCTCATTCGGTATCATGAACCAGCCACCGGTTGTACCTCCTGCAACGTTTGTAAGAACACTTGTAAGAGCGTGGTAAGACGCTTGAGGGAGTGTGACTTCACGGTTAAAAACCTAGTAGTTAATAGGGACAATACTTTTGTGTTATCTTATTTTTTCTACTAATAATGGCAGGAGCTTACAATGGAATTGAAAGATTGCAGCGATCAGCCACCAGTTGGAATGCAAGCATCATTGCTGAGGAAGCTGAAGGAAATTTTGGTTGGTTCCACCATAAGGAGAAATTGAAAAAAAGCTACACATCAACTTCTTTCACCAAGCAAGGTAATACCATTGAGAACCTTCCTCTCTACGATACAAAATTTGGACATCATGCATATATTGATTGGGAAATAGCGGTAGATAAAATTTTTGCTCGATGTAGAATCTCCGATAAAGAAAAGGTTATGACAGCTGCTAGTGCTTTAATTAATAATGCAGCAATTAAATGGAAGGCATTCTTATTGGGATACCTTCAACTTGGACAGACATGACACAACTTTTAAGGGATAAGTTTCTTCCTGCCTATTATCGTGAAAATTTATTGAACAAACTACAATGTTTACAACAAAGTGACAAACCAGTGACCGTTTACTATGAAGAATTACAAAATTTGTTGTTACGTTGTGGTTTGGAGAAAACAGATCAAGAGAAGGAGAGTATATTCTTATGTAGACTTAATAAAAAAATATACAATACTGTTGTTGATAAAGAATATGTTTCTCTGTTGCATACCTTTGCTCTTACTAGTGAAGCTAAAAAAAACATAAAAAAGTTGTACAAAAATAAACACATATGTTTACAAGAATGTTGTGTATCCTTGCACGACTAACATTTTGCAGGCAAGTGCAAATGATAAGATTGAGAATGAGAAGAATGAAAAGATGCTTGTTGTTGTACCCATGCTTCGAACACCTACAACTGAAGATGTACCTACATCAGCTGAGGAGGAAAACAAAGGCAATGAAAAAGGTACTACACTCATTCAAGATGAGAACGATTTTATGTGCTAAAAATTTCTATGAATCGTGCTATGTTAGAGCAACAAAGTGTGTAACCAATTGGGATTTACCTTTGTCACAACATGACTTGCTCAATGTTTCTTGTGATAAAGACGAGTTGTGTGATAATGCTTCACTTATATCTATGACAAAAACTAGTGAATGAATGTGTTATTTTTGCTTGAGAATCAAACACTTTTGCTGAAAATAAACATGTTATTCACCTTACCATTGAAAATGATGAGGTAAAATTGTTGTCTTCTTAATGTTCTGGGTTATATTGAATTTGATGTTCTAAGTGATCTAGACAATTTAGAGGAGAGACTTGTTGATCAATATAATTTACCTTGGGTTATCTAGAAACACTTTTCATGCTATAGGCAAATATAATGATAATGAAAAGTACATAGTTAATTGAGTGTACATTTGTATAAATATGAATTTTGTTTATAATGTACAACCGTGTAATCGATTAGACAGCTACACTATCAACAAATATGTCATGTCGAGTACCTCTTGTTCAATTTTTAAGCCATATGAAAATTTTCAATTAAGGGAGGATACAAATCCTGATAAATTTGGTTCTAACAATTTAATTACAAATGATATGCTTGTTGCTTTGCCTTCCTATGGAGCTAACCTTTTACAGATGAACGAGCATGAATCGAGGATGACTCACAATCAAGAAAGGGAGGATGACGTGACCATGCACATCATAGCATGGACGTCGACGAGCTTTCGATCGTCTACTTCATATGCGACCACTTCATCTACTATAAGTTGGCGACACATTACGACATCCTCTACTACATATGCACTGCCTACGATGACTACGTCTGCATGTCTTCGTCGACCGCCTCCTTGGCCAGGTCGTGTAGGCAGCCGGCAAGGTTGTTGTGTTACATCGTCGCCGCCAGCAGGTCGACCTCCACCATGGCCGCCTCCCCAAGCTCAAGACGTATTCAAGAAATGCTCATCTCCACATCTTCGGCACCCTCTGGTCCCACAAGTCATATCCTTGCAAGGCCGGCCCAAGAGAGAGCCCAATTTGTCCATGAGTCAGGTTAGACCATCTCCACACAGTCAAGTTAAAACGGATGCCCCGGATGTATACGGACCCCTTTTTGGATGTTCTTGGTATGCACGGACAAGCTCACGACGAGATCATTCCAACGGAGTCAGTCACACCTTGAAATTTCTTACGGATCAATGGGAATCATCGAAACAAGATTGTGACCAGAATCTGCCGGGTGCTGTGACGCTCCAATTTGGGTCCATGGCCCATGTACCTCCTAGAGATGCGCCCCAAACCCTTGTCGTCACTATAAATTTAGTAGCCGTCGCTAGTGTAGCCTTGGGTTTTGCTTAGATTGTTCTGTCGTTGCAGCTTCGCCGTTTACCGGTTTGCGGAACCCCAACTTGTGTGCTTAATCGGTAATCTGTAATATTGAGATTGCATCTACCGTGTTCTTGCTTGTGTTCTAGATTTGCTTGCAGAAATTAACCTTCTTGGTGAGGTCAACCGTGTGTTGGCGTGGTTGATAACGAATGGAGACAGTGGTGTAGCGATTGCAGGCTTAGATCTGTTCTGACTAGAAGTCGGATCGTCAACGTCGGGTTCTCCACCAATCGTGTTTATCCACACGGGGCCCCGTCCCCCATCATTTGGTATCAGAGCTGGGCCCTTGTTTAAGGGGGTGGAAATGATGAGGACATCATTGGACTGAGCTACTAAGCAGGTCCAAGTGGTAAACCTATGGTGTACGGTTCGATCCCGAGGCCCATAGCTACCCTGTGGTGTACGGTTAGATCCCGACGCCCACAGCTGCAGACCCTGGGAACAGGCGGCATAAGGCTAGACCCTCTGAAATATCATGACGAGGACATCCTCTACCAATACCCACTGGCAAAGACGCAACGGCCCCGTTGGCCCAATTGTAGTCGGGCGGCGACCGTGGACCCTCTGAATGAACCTACCTCGCTTAACTCGGGAGGAGGAAGCCACCTTAAAAGGGAGAGTCACCCTTCCCCTATTGGACTAGTCTTTTGGGGCAATTGGGCCACTCCTCGAGTGTGTGTGCTAAGGAACTGTTGAGGTCTGGGCAACCTTAATTTGTTGGGCCTCGACCATGTGGTGCTTATATTTGTTACAGAATGTTAGTCACTCGGCATGTGTATGGGGAAAGGGCCTAGCACCTATTCCTAGCACTCGGGGGCTGGACCAATCGGCAAATAGCGTTACACGAAAAGCTGGATAAAACAAGTACTCAGATAAACAAAATCAGTAGTATCAAGGATCCATCAAGATACACAGAGATTAAGGCCCTGTTCTTTTGAGCTGATCTGAACGGCTGAAATGACTGAACTTCGAGAGCTTCTCGAGGTAGTCTCGAGATTTGAATACATTTCGTTTGACTTGCTTTTTAAAGCGTTAGAACCCACCTTCAAAACAGCGAAAAAACGGACTCAAAAAACTCAAAACATATATGCTTTCAAAACGTAGATAAGTCATTAAGCTGTTAAGTCGTTAAGCTGTTAAGCTGAAAAAACTGGGCCTAAGTCATTTATAAGTTCAGATTCTTTGCCCACATGGCGGAGATTTCTCGGACCACATGCATGAGAGTCGAGGCTTCCTCTTCGGGGCAGGCGAAGCCTTCTCGCACAGCCTCAAGGTCTACATCAGGATGGTTTGACTTCATGATAGCGAAAGTTCGATATTCTCTTTTCGGAGCTCCTCGATCTCGCCGCGGAACTGTGACTTCAGCGTGTACAGCGCGTTGTCGAATTCATCACGGGACTTCAGCTGACTTACATCCGGGTGAAGGCATTGTGACTTTTGTGCAGATCTCTTGCTCATACGCTGTATGGGGCTGGAAGGAGAGATTAGGCACATTCTTCGCTCAAGATAAGGAATTCAAAGTATGAAGGGAGTACACCTCAAGCATGCTGGCACTGAATTTTGCTAAATTCTGCAGCATCTCCCACTCTTCGGCCTCCTGCTCATCATTCACCTCGTAGCCTTCCATTTCCTTCCTCCACTTCACTCAGAGTGGGGGAGGATTGGCGCTGGCGGCAGGGCGAGGGATCTCCTCGATTTCCGGTTCCGAGCTCTCTGGCTCTGGGGCTGGGATGTTTCCCTTAGCCGGTGAAAACTGGTGGGTGGCAGGGGGTGGCGAAGCAGTAGGTTGAGGTGTTGCAGGCCGAGCCTCGTCTGGAGTAGGCGTCTTGGCGTTGCGCTTGCCTCGTGAGGTCCCCCGCACGGGTTTTCTGCAAGCAATTGAGGATTTAGACTCTGGTTTCCTTATGACCAATGGAAGATAAAGTCGCAACAGGGAACCTTTGCGATGGGATAAATTTGGCACCTACCCGAGTGGTTGGACCACTCGAGGCGGAGCCGGAAGGCCTTTTATCCTCTGACGTGGCCTCAGGGCCGACAGTTGGTGGGAGATTGAGGGCCTGGAGATTGCCTAGAAGAAGCAGGGCTAGGCTTTGAAACTTGGCGACAGCGGTGCAGGAGCGGGACGTCATCTTCATCGTCATCCTCATTCGAATCCTTTAAGATGACTCCCTTGCCTTTCTTGGTTGGAGGAGCATCAGCCCAGTCCTCTGCAGGACGCTTGAGCGGTGCCTCCTTGTGACTGGGAGCTTTCGGAACAGGATACGTGGAGAAAAGGCGGCGCGTCCCTGTACAACGATTCGATCAGATCAATTGTGACAAGATTTCTTAAATCATAGCAAAAAGTCGATGGGGATTTTCTACTTACCGCTGGAGGAGTACGACAGACGGTACGCGTTTGGACAGTTCTCATTCTCTATGATCAACCCTCGGGCGAAGAGTTCGGCCACTTGGTAGATTAAAGTATTGTGGGAGATTGGTTCTTCACTCTCCCGAGTGGTATCTTGGAGCCCATAATATTCGTATCCGACGTGCACTCTCTCTTTGATGGGATGGACACGACAGATGTTGTAGTTCATAACTACGCCGATGCCGGTTAATCCCATGGACTTCAGTCTCGCGAGAAGGGGGAGCAGTTCCATGACTTGGATCCCATCGCTCTCAGCGAGGGGGGAGGATCAGAAGATGCGGACCGTAGGACATTCCCCTGAAAACAGAGGGAAGACTAGCGAAAGATTGGCACAGTAAAACCATTCGGAGTGCCAGCCCTTATTTGAAGTTCTCATGTTAGAAGATCAAAGTAAAATTTCTTAGCCCCTTCCCGCAATTGGAACCCAGCGCCGCCTACAGCTTTGGGAGAAGTCTTGTTGGGAAAGGGTTTGAGGAGGAAAAGGCATCTGAATAGCTCAAAATGGGGAGTGATCCCGAGATACACCTCGGAAATATGAATAAAGATTGCAATTTGGAAAATCGAATTGGGGTTAAGATGGGTTATCTCGATTCCATAAAAATGCAGCAAACCCCAGAACAAGGAAGAGCTGGGAAGGCCGAAGCCACGAAGGAAGAAGGATTCGAAGGCCACCACCTCGTTGGATCGAGGGGTGGGAGAGGACTCACTGGCGGTAGCATGCCAGGAGATCAGCTCTTCCGAGGGGAGCACACCAGCGAAACAAGCTTCTGCAGCCGCCGATCGGTCGTGATGAATTTCATCCACTCTTTGGCGCTTTTGATTTTTTTTGGGGTGGCTGGAGATGGGGGAGCCATTGCTGATCAGTGATGGTGGCGGCGGAGAACGCGAAGAAGGAAAACCCTAGTGGCGGAGTTCGCTGGAGCGGATGAAACCGTTGGCGCGAGAAATGAGCGGGGTAAAATGATTCTATTCCCCTGTTTCTTGCTATAAATGGGCCATGTTGTGTATTTCGGGCTGGGCTTTAACCTGATGCTGGAATACGGCCTCTTTGAGGAGCTCGGTTAACTGCTCGGGTTGCTGAGTGGTTCTTCTTGAGTGATTCTTTGAAGCGTTGGGTATCTACGCAAAAAAATTTTGGTTCTAACTTCTCGGATGTGGACAATACTAGTCAGAAATTCGACGACCCATCAAGACAAAGAGGAGATTTCATGGGGAATCCAAAAGATTTTTCCATTAATGGCACTTAGGCCGGACTACATATATTTCGTGGCTCAGCATAATGAGCTAGGGCTCGTTGCTGGCTCACGAAAAGCAAAAAGAGAAGGGGAAAACTATTCCGATGGCCACTTCACATCGAGGATGGAGGTGACTAGAGCATCTTTCAGAGGAGTGCGCGCCGGAAAGAGCAGCGGGTGGCCATGGATCAGGACCCTGATGGCCCTCTGAGTGGTTTGCTATGCGTGTTCCCTCCACCATCGCTGCCATTCGACGGCCACAACGGCTATGTCGGCGGTGACGCGGGTGCGCTGCTCGGCGCAGGCGATTTCCCAGGGATCCATAGCTATCTCTTAGTTTTTCGATTGCGATGCAATAGGAAGGAGAGAAGCTTGGAGAAGAAAAGGGGAGAAAATACTTGGAGACTGAATGAGGCGTAATGCGCTGCATTTGGGTTTCTTTTTATATACATGAAGAAGTTCAAGGGGTGCGCGTCTCTATCCGTTCTGAATACAGTAAAACCATCATGGCGATGGGACGGAAGTTGGTGAGGTTTCTCTTCTCGGCAGAAGCGCGTGACGCTTCGGCTGTGTGAGAAGGGCGCGACACCTCTTCGCCTACCCTAAATGGGCCTGGGCTAAATAAGCAAAGGGCAATCCCCTTAACAGGCTTTCTTAACATGCCACTGAAGACCCGAGCTAGGCGGCTAGAGGGGGTGAATAGACGCCATAAATTTTCAACGCTACCGTTTTCACCAAAACCCGAACAACTTGACAATTATGTGTACCCATAGAATGCATGACTAAGAGTCATGGAATAAGTGAGAGTTTTTGCATTCACAATCCTGGTTGTCAAGTGTCAAAAAGAGAGGAATCAATTCAACACTTGCTTTACAGAAGAAGATCAAGCCAAATGATCAAAATGACTTTTTAGAAAAGTAAAAGCAGATTTGTTCTCACTTAGAGGAGATGAATGGTGGCTTTCTAGTACTCTTCGATTTTTGAGAATTTTTTTCCCTATTCCATAATTAGTCATGAGCATCTCAGCTGAAAATCTCCTCAAAAGTCTTCGTAGAAAAAATATGACAATTCAAACAACACAAGCTGCTTTCTGGAAAGCGAAAGCGGATTCTTCAGAGTTTATTTCTAACTGGAGCAGAGATATAATGGCTTTTCGTTTCTCCAACAATTGTGGGAATTTTTCTCCCAATGCAGCCATGAGTCTTGAAGCACTCCACCAAAAATTGCCTTAATAATCCTTGCACAGAAAATATGAAAAATGAAACATAACGAGATGTCAAGAACATCGAGCAGAAAGTTTGGCTCTCGGTTTTCATTTCATAGCTCCCAAATGGAGAAGCCAGTGGACTTCAAATTTTTACCACATATGGGTATATGAGTCATGCATCTTTTCTAACTTGAATCATCCCAAAATGATTTTTTTATATTTTATAACACGGATGAAAGTTTCTGGGCAGATTAGCAACATGTAAAGAAATTGATCTCTTTCCTCTCATATGGTTGCAAAGTGTGTGTCAAATCATATTTGCAACCTCAAGGTATCGTAGACCATCAATAGCCAGTAAGAAATCATGTAAGTTCTTTGACGGCGTGCTCTCCGCTCAACCACTGCGGATCACACCCCTATCAGATTTTCTATCTTGCTAGCCGATCAGCTCGAGCTCAGTTCGATTCGATCGTCGGGCACGGCGAGGAGCGACACGCAGAGATTACCCAGGTTCGGACCCCCTCGCGGGTAACAGTCCTACTCCTGCCGAGCCTTAGCCCTTTTCGTGTTGTGGTTGTGTCGAATGTGATTACAGAATGTTTCCAACCCCCTCTCCCCTCTCTCTCCTCTCTTTTTATACAAGCCTCGAACTGGTGGAGAGAGCCTCGTATAACTTCGTATAATGTATGCTATACGAAGTTATTACGTGCCATTCGACGGCCACAACGGCTATGTCGGCGGTGACGCGGGTGCGCTGCTCGGCGCAGGCGATTTCCCAGGGATCCATAGCTATCTCTTAGTTTTTTGATTGCGATGCAAGAGGAAGGAGAGAAGCTTGGAGAAGAAAAGGGGAGAAAATACTTGGAGACTGAATGAGGCGTAATGCGCTGCATTTGGGTTTCTTTTTATATACATGAAGAAGTTCAAGGGGTGCGCGTCTCTATCCGTTCTGAATACAGTAAAACCATCATGGCGATGGGACGGAAGTTGGTGAGGTTGCGCTTCCCGGCAGAAGCGCGTGACGCTTCGGCTGTGTGAGAAGGGCGCGAAACCTCTTCGCCTACCCTAAATGGGCCTGGGCTAAATAAACAAAGGGCAATCCCCTTAACAGGCTTTCTTAACATGCCACTGAAGACCCGAGCTAGGCGGCTAGAGGGGGTGAATAGACGCCATAAATTTTCAACGCTACCGTTTTCACCAAAACCCGAACAACTTGACAATTATGTGTACCCATAGAATGCATGACTAAGAGTCATGGAATAAGTGAGAGTTTTTGCATTCACAATCCTGTGAGGGGCTCGCCCACACGCTGGGGCCTGGTCGCCCGCCTGACGTGTGGGGCCCTCGCCCGGCGCTCTGAGGGGCTCGCCCACACGCTGGGGCCTGGTCACCCGCCTGACGTGTGGGGCCCTCGCCCGGCCTTCTGAGGGGCTCGCCCACACGATGGGGTCTGGTCGCCCGCCTGACGTGTGGGGCCCTCGCCCGGCGCTCTGAGGGGCTCGCCCACACGCTGGGGCCTGGTCGCCCGCCTGACGTGTGGGGCCCTCGCCCGGCCTTCTTTCGGACTCTTCATACCCGTGTATTTATTATACCGACAGTAGCCCCCGGGACCACCATGATACGCGAACCGTCGCGCCGATAACTCGCTATTTTTCGCGTGGCGGGAGACGAATCGTGGGGGCCCACCCTCTTTGCCGCCGCCACAGAACTTTCTCACCAACGCCACCGCCAACTTCCCATGGCTCCCAAGGGCAGCAAGGGCCGCCGTGGGGACACTGCTCCAACCGTGCCGCCAGCTGGTTCAGCCTTGCCCGCCTCCGCCGCCGACGAGAATACGGTGACGCGGCTCCAAGTGTTCGTGCCACCATCCTCCGCCCGGTTCCGCGTCCGCACCATGGAGCCAAGCCCCCGCGACGGGGAGATCGTCACCTTCACCTGGGCAGTGCTGGCGGGGCTCGTCCCGCCATACTCTGAGTTCTTTCTGGGGGTGCTCGCCTTCTACGAGATCCAGGCAGCGCACCTTCCCCTCAATTCCGTCGTGACGCTGCCCATCTTCGCCCACCTCTGCAAAATGTTCGTGGGGACGATGCCAAGCCTCCAGCTCTAGCGCCGGCTCTTCACGCTGCAGGTGAGCTCGCGCTCGAGCGGGGCTATTGGAAGCTGCTACTTCACGCTTCGTGAAGCCGCCGCCTTCATCCCGGTCGCGCTCAAGTTCAACTGGAAGGACTGGCACCGACAATGGCTTTACGTGGAGGATTCCAGCGGCAGCGATGATCTTGCCTTCCCCGAGGGTCCTGCCGAATCCCTCGCTAGCTGGGGCTCTCAGCCCGACGACTCAGCGGAAATGGAGGCGATGGTGGCGCGCATCGCTGAGCTCCGCAGCAACAGGCTCATCGGAACCCATGTGGCGGTGGACTTTTTGCGGCGCCGCATCTGCCCGCTTCGCATGAGGGCGCGCCCCGCCTGGCAGTACTATGGCGACGACGATAGAATCCGCGTTGCCCCCGGAGGTAAGTGTTCTTTCATTCTTTCGGATTCTCTGACTTTGCGGAAGGTCTTTTCCTCTTCTTCCTTTTAGCTTCTTGCCAACTTGCGGCTTCTCTCTTTTTGTGCGTCCAGCCGCAGGGAACGTTCCGGAGGATGTACTTCGGCAGTGGCTGGCGGGACTCCTGTCCGCGCCAACCGACGACATTGCCTTGCCTACGAGCATTCGCCCCCTCTGCGGCTGGAGCCCACAGGAGCGCAATCCGTACTTGCGCGCGCTGCCTCCCATGGAGGTTTCCAGTCCTGCGGTCCAGGTGGTCCAGGGACCCTTGCAAATCCGCGACCCTCCACCAACGACCGTGGAAGCTCCTGTGGCCGCCGCTGCTCCCGCCGTAGCAGCCGACTCCGTCCGCGCTCTTGGGAAGCGCCGCCTCATCCTCCCCCAAGACGACGAGGACGAGGAGGGAGAGGCGAGCCCAAAGAGGCTCCGCCCTTCGAGTCCTGAGCCACCTCCTCCGGCCCTCTCTAGTGGGGGCCCTGCTGCTGAAGCCGCCGCTCCGCCGTCGGGCGAGAGCGCGGCGACTCTCCCGGAACCGGCGCCTCCTGCGCCGGCTTCTCCTGTGCCGGCCCCTCCTGTGCCGGCACCCTTCGTCGCGCCGGCCTCTCCTGCGCCGACACCTCTCGTGCCGACGCTTGCCTTGACCGCGCCGGCAGCGGCGAACCCACCGCCCCCTCTGCCTCCTACAACGGGTGGAGGAGCGGCGGCGCCTGCTTCACGGCCAAGTGGCCTGACGCTGCCCCCTCCTCCTTTGCTTTCGGTGGGCGCCGCTTCAGGTAACTATCTCTGTGCTCATTGACATGTCGCATTAGGGTTAGCATGCTAGATGTTTTTCGCATACCTGAACCCTTTTCCGATTTTTCTTCGCGGGACAGGGCGGACGCTGGGGCTTCAGGCTCCGGCCCGCGCGATCCGCCAGCCCCTAGCTTGCCTTCAGCTGGGGAGAGTGCGCCGGCGCCGAGGCTGGAGGACCTTCCGGCCGCTGCCACAGCCGACACCAACGCCATCTCTGCCATCGCCGCCGACGTCGGGCGTTCCTTCGAAGCGCTTCGTGCCCTCTCCCACACCTGGGCGGCGCGGCAGGGCGCTCTGGCTTCGGCAGAGCGAGCCGCCCTAGTAAATTGATTTTTCATATTGGAAGATGTGGCTTAGAAAATCACAATCAAATATCGCGGCATGACAAGGCATAAAGAAAATTTCAATAGAACACCACATGCAACCTTTTGAAATCCTAGTAGTTTCAAATCGACAACTCAACTAACTAACATTTTAATTTTTTTATTTTTTTAAACACTTTTGAATGCATCCACATGTTTAAAGCGACCAATTGCTAGCAAGGCACATCCCAAGTATCACTGGAAATGGCCTCCTAGATCACTGTCCTCCTATGTGTGTTTTGCATTATTTTGATTGAATCTAGGCGGGAGAGCCTCTAGCCGAACAAATGACCGACGGTGCCCAGCATTACACTGAAGGAATCACACGTCTTGGCTATCCGATTCCTTTCGAAGTTTATGTCTCCTGTGTGCAACAGCAAGCCATCTCGTAAAGGATAACCGGTGATAACTCTCCAAAACATGAAATTGCAAATTTTTTGTTTTTCAATTTACAGGAGCAAGATTTGACCAACAAAAGATTTCACCAAGTTGCAAGTATGACTGAAAGGAAACTGCAAATACCTCATCAAGCAACAATATCCAGAAGGTGAAAATCTCATGCCAAATCAAAGTTTTTGGAAAAACCAAAAGTAATGCCATTTTTGGACTAGACACCAATTGAACGAGTTAGCACAAACTGAAATGTGAATAGTCTCGACATCTTGCAAAGCCTAAATTCAAAAGCATAATATGCAAAGCTCCAAAAACAAAAAGAACTCTATATGCTAATGTAAAGTTTCCCGAAAACTCCCTCTCAACAAGTGAGTCAACAGTTTCATCCTAAAAGAATGTGCATTAAAAAAGCAACAATTAATAAGGAGCAGGAAAACCAAGGAAATGATCCTGGGCAACACACAAAGAATTAGGCAAGAACAAAAACCACTCGAGCTCAGACTCGCTCTCATCTGTCGCCTACGACTTACAAGGAAAGACAACTCTACACCTCGATTGCTAGATATACGACACAGACCCTGTCTACCCAGAGACCGATAAGACTGTGCGGGATCAAACAAGCCAGAGTAGAGAAGGAAGTCTATTACGCATGATAACAACCTAAGCACAAGATGAGTGGTCCGTGACAATGCACGCTAGAAGTTTAAGTGAAAAGTGTGCTGATAGCCTAATACATACTAACCCAGCCCAAATGCACCCCAGATGCAATGCAGAGAAAGCGAAAAGAATATATTACCTATAGTACAAGTAGCCCAAACTCCCCCTGACTATAAGATAGCCAAGCTCACAACCCCGAGCTATCCCCTGAGAGCCTCAAACCTAGTCTTGTCCAATGGCTTGGTGAAGATATCATCCAACTAACGGTCGGTCTCAACAAACTACAAAACTGTCACCCTTCTCCAAATGGTCTCTAAGAAAGTGATATCTCAGGTCAATGTGTTTTGTCCTAGAGTGCTGTACTGGGTTTTTAGCAATGTTGATGGCAGAGGTGTTGTCACAGAGAAGTGGCACACTTGCTTGAACCAACCCAAAATCCTTCAAGGTAGAGCAGAGTTAAACAATCTGAATGCAACATGAAGCAGCGGCAACATACTCAGCCTCAGCAGTTGACTGCACAACACTCGACTACTTCCTAGAGGACCAAGAGACAAGAGAAGTGCCAAGAAATTGGCAGGTGCCAGAAGTGCTCTTCCTATCTATCCTACAGCCAGCAAAGTCTGCATCTGAGAAGGCTCTAAGAGATAGACAAGAGGCAGCGGAGAACCAGGGGGTCAAAGTCTGCAGTCGCTCGGAGATAGTGGAAGATCCACTTCACCGCGTGAAGGTGAGACACTCTAGGTGAGGCCTGAAAGCGGGCACAAAGACACACAGCGAACTGGATGTCCGGCCGGGAAGAGGTGAGACAAAGCAGGGAGCCTATCATGCTACGATACTTCTTATGGTCAACTGGCTCACCATTCTCATCGGGCCCTAAGGCAATAGTAGTTTCCATCGGAGTAGAGACCAGCTTGCTATCAGACATGGCAAACCTACTAAGTAGATCTTTTGTGTATTTACTCTGGTGAAGGAAGGTCCCCTCTGGTGATTGCTTGAACTGAAAGCCGAGAAAGAAGTTGAGCTCCCCATCATGCTCATCTCAAATTCCGAGCTCATCACCTCTGAGAACTCAGAAACAAAAGCAGAGGTGGAACCACCAAAGATGATGTCATCGACATACACTTGCACCAGAAGGAAACCAGAGCCAACCCTACGGGTAAACAAGGTCTGGTCTACCTTACCCATTAAGAAACCAGTGCTCACCAGGTAGGTCTTAAGCCTCTCATACCAGGCCCTGGGTGCTTGCTTTAGCCCATATAGAGCCTTATCAAGCTTATATACATGATTAGGATATCTTGAATTCTCAAACCCAGGAGGTTGCTTCACATACACTTCCTCCTTAATATAGCCATTCTGGAAAGCACTACGGACATCCATTTGATACAGCTTGAACCCATTGGATGCCATAAATGCCGCTAAGATCCTGATGGAATCATGTCTAGCCACAGGAGCGTATGTCTCATCAAAGTCTATCCCATCGATTTGAGTGTAACCTTGAGCAACCAATCTAGCCTTGTTTCTAACCACTACCCCATCCTCACTTTGCTTGTTCTTGAACACCCATTTAGTACCTATTACATTATGTCCTTTAGGGCGTTCAACAAGCTGCCACACTTTGTTCCTCTCAAAGTTCTCTAACTCTTCGTGCATCGCATTCACCCAATCAGGATTAGAAAGTGCATGGGTGACGTCCTTCGGTTCAAAGGAAGCAACGAAAGCAGCAGATAAGCAAAGGTGAGAAAGCCCAGACTTCGATCGGGTTAGCATCCTCTCGCTCAAACCACCGATCATCTGTGCAGGGGGATGGTCTTTCTGGATGTGACGAGGAGCCCTAGAAATGGCCTCTACCTCGGGAGCAGGAGAGGTAGGATCAGAGCCACCGGGCGAATCAGATTCTATAGGTGAGAACCTAGAAGCACAAGGGGAGAGCTGAGTAGAATCAGAAGGTAAGGGGTGAGACTGAGGAACAGCACTGGAAACTGGAGGCGCCACCGGTGGAGTCAAGTCGAGGTCAGGCTCCGTAGAACCATCATCTCCAAAGACCTTCTCCTCAACAAAGATTGGCTCAAAAGACAAGTCTGAACCTGAGATATCTGGCCTTGCCCCCGGCATAGCCTCATCAAAGGTCACCTCGCAAGTCTCAACAACTCTCCGCCTCTCACTATCCCAGACGCGGTAATTCACCGCAGAAGCTGTATACCCAAGAAAAATGCCATCTGAAGATCGAGATTCAAATTTGTCTAAATTTCCAGACTTCAGAATAAAGCACTTGCATCCAAACACCCTGAAATGTGAAACACTTGGCTTACGCCCATATCGAAGTTCATAGGATGTGCGATGCAACTTGGACCTCAGAAACACCCTGTTTGAAACATAGCAAGCTGTAGAAACAGCCTCAGCCCAGAAATACCTAGGAGTAGAATATTCATCGAGCATAGTCCTAGCCATCTCTACCAAAGTGCGATTCTTTCTCTCCACAACGCCATTTTGTTGTGCGACGTGCGGAGAAGAAAAATGATGCTCAACACCAGAATCAGAACAGAAGTGTTCAAATTGTGCATTCCTGAACTCAGTGCCGTTGTCTGAATGGATTGCACGAAGCGCTCCTAGGAACTTAACAGAAAGCTTACGAACCAAGGAACGAAAATGATCAAATGTTTCGTCCTTGTTCACCATGAAATAGACCCAAGAGTATCGAGAATAGTCATCGACAACAACGAGCGCATACCACTTGCCACCCATAGACTGCACACAGGAGGGACCTACAGTGTCCATTTGAAGCAATTGTGCAGGTGCATCAGTCATCACTAGGGTGACTGGTGGGTGAGCAGCGGCAACCATCTTCCCATGCCGGCAAGGAGCACACACTATGTCGTTGACCATCTTGAGTTTGCGCAAACCACGAATCAGATCCTGGCTGCTAACTCAGGTCAAGTGAGCAAAACCAATGTGACCCAATCTCCTATGCCAGAAGGAGGTGTCACGGGACTCTGAAGCAATCAAGCAATGAGAAGAGCCAACTGTAGATCGAAAATCAACACGAAAAACTCTCCCAAATCTGTGAATCCCGCAAACAAAACTCCCAGAAGAAAGAAGAATGAAACTTTCATTCTGCTTAAAACAAACCTCAAAACCCTCATTAGTCAGCTGAGAAACCGAAAGTAAATTATAGCGAAGCTTGCTGACAAGGGCCACATCCTTAAGTACAACCTGGTCACTAACCTGAATCGAACCTCGAGCGAGCACACGAGCTGACGAAGCATCCCCAAAGGTGATTTTCTCACTACACTACAGCATAGCTTTGAGCTGGCGCTCACGGACTAAGAAGGAGAACCACTGAGAGTTTTCGGTCATGTGGCAACAACACCCGGAATCGATGATCCACATGTCCCTCTTCCTAGCCCGACGTGCCTGAGTCAATGAGTGAAAAAATGTGGCTCAGCATTGGGAAATACTAGTGCATCTTTTGGTACCCACAAGTGAGTCACATGACCATATCGAACAGACTCTACTCGGACTAGGCCATCCTTTCTAGCAGAGAAATATGCTGACGCTGGATTAGGAGCAACCTACCGTTGAGCTGATGCGGGTACATCCTGTCCGCGCTTCCTACCCTTCTTGCCATTCCTCCACCATGCAGTTGGCACCTCACGTCGCGGACGCTCATATCTATAACCTACAGGATGTACATCCTGAGGACGACGATGCTCACGTCCTAGACCGACAACAGGATGAACAACAGAAGGCTGTGCTCCAAGTCCTGGCCGTCTAACCACCGGTCTAGCCTGAGGAGGAACGAACCTAGGTGCAGGTTTCTTAGGAGGTCCTTGAATTCTAGCCTGTTTTCTATGCTCCTCACGTACTTCCTTAGCACGGCGAAAACAGTTCTGCTCAGTGTGTCCTATCCTATCCCAGAATGTGCAAACTACTCCTCTGTCATTTCGCAGGAGTGATAAGAGGAACGCTCTTCGTAGGTGGACTCTATGGAGCTTTTTCCTGAGACCGAACAGACTGTGTGGTAGGACTTTCCCAAACGATCCCTGCGGACCTGAAAGCAGTAGCCTCAGGAACACTGTTCGTAAGAACAACTGTCTGCCCATTCTCATCCCTTCCAATGACTCTAGGTGGATGTCTCTTGATGTGCTCTAGCCAACTATAACCTAGACCTCTACCCCGTGATATCTTGCTTTTATCAAGTATCAACTTCAGCTTCCGTTTGCCCCCAACAAACTTTTCATGAGTGCTCATGAGGTACTCGCACTCCTGATGGAGTTGGGGACAAAACCTGCAAGAAAAGGAAGAGTCCGAAGAGTCCTGGCTATCAGTTGTACCCTTTCCTAAATCTTTGCTACACTTCAGACCTAAGATCTTAACTTCCCTCTTGAGAGCCTGACAGGAAAGACACTCATCATTTTGGGCTTGGGTCAACCTACCCTCAAATCTATCACTCATGTCCTAGTAGATCCTATCCATCTCCCTAGCAAGCTCAAGACATCGATCACACACAAAGGCATCAAGAATAGTATCATTAAGCTCAGAAATCTTAGCTTGCAAGTTCAAATTTTCAAGCTTCAACAGGGTACAATCACGAAATGTATAATCAAGTGAGTGGAAGCTACAACTCTCATATGAGCTGATTGGGTCCTTAGGTGGAGCATGATCGCTACAGCCCGCAACTGGACTGGCTGGGTCCTTAGATGAGTGTGCAAAGGGATCAGGAAAAAGCATGCTAGGGTTCATTAAGTAGACAGACTCTAGATTAGAAGTGATAAGAAACAAATTCTTCCTAGTATCATCTAGTTCTGCTACAAGCTTAACATTAACTTCCCTAAGTTTTTCATTCAAATCAAGCACCCTATCATGAGTTGTCCTTAATTCATTGAAATCAGTCATGACACTATCAAACTCTAACCACCCATCAGAGTCAACAGGCTCGGGAACAATCCTATATTTTTCATTCTCAAGTTGGATAGTGACATTCTTAAAATGCATTTTCAATTCATCCAATTCTAGAGTGAGCTTTCCACAATCAGAGCAAGCAGCAGGTTTAGCATTTTCTATTTGGACTTCCAGTGTATTTTTTTTGGCCAAGACCCTAGTGTACTTGTCATGAAGTTTAACTAATGCATCCAAGAGTTCAGAATAGGAGGGACCTTGTTCATCAGTTACCTCATCATCGTCGGTATGATCGACATCCAAGTCGCCGTTGTCGCTGTCGCCGTGTGCCATGAAGCACATGCCGGTGTAGTCGACGTTGTCATTCTCCGGTGGCTCATCCCCACCATCATCCGAGTGTCCATCCTCCTTGTCAGAGATGACGGCTTCTTCCAGAGCGGCCAACACCTTCTCGACCATGCAGCGTCCCTTCATCAGTTGCTAAGGTGGTTTCTTCTTGTCACCTCCACCACCGGCCTTGATGTTGCGGTTCTTGTTGATGTAGGCATTCCATGCCCGCGTGACGTAGTCATTCCGTTCCTTTCCTCCGGACTTGGGGCAGTCACGCCTCATGTGGTTGAGACCACCACAACTGAAGCACGTCATGATGCCTCTCCTCCAATCGGCCACTCGCCTGTAAGCATTTGAGAACATTTTGGCCAATAAGGCAAGCTGCTCCTTTGGAATCTTATCCATCTGATCAATGGACAGCTCGCAGAGCGTAGAGAAAGAGAAACCCACACCGGCATGAGAAGAACTAGAACGGTCAGCAATCAAGGCTGTAGACGAAGGACCCAGCTCACTCGCAATATGCTCAAGTTCATGAGTCTTGAGATTCGAGTAGAGCCCATCCAAGGCCAGCTTCGACAGATCAGCTGGCTGCCGGATGGCAGTCACCTTCATATCCCAAACCTTTAGATCCAAGGCAGGAAGGAAGTGCTTTGCTTTTTTGAATCGGTATAGGTCATGCCCAACGAACGGAGTTCGCTCAGAATCTTTGTAAATCAGCTGAAACAAGCATCCAGCCTTTCACCCGTCTTTTGTGCTAATCGGTAGTATTCCCTCTTGTGCTGATCCTGCCTCACCACCCTGATCTGGTCTGTCCCCTCATGGTAAGCTTGGAGGGTAGACCAAATGGTGTAAGCGGATGTAATGTGAGCCACTCACTCATACTCCCCTCGGCTTAGGCCATGAATGATGTAGTTTCGAGCTTTCGCATTGAGCTCGACATCAGATTGATTCCCGGCCATAACCTCCTCGGACACCACATAAGGATTCTTCACTTTTAACCAAATGCTGTAGCCCTGAGCTATAATATATGCCTCCATCATAGTCTTCCAATAAGGAAAATCGACTCCGGAGAACACGGGGGGTTTGGTGGAATACTTATCCACCATAGCTCAAATAGCAGGAATGATCGGCTTCAAAAATCGATCAAGATTTGCAAAGAAGCACCAAATCAAATGCTCTGATACCAGTTGAAGACCCGAGCTAGGCAGCTAGAGGGGCGTGAATAGACGCCATAAATTTTCGACGTTACCGTTTTCACCAAAACACGAACAACTTGACAATTATGTGTACCCATAGCATGCATGACTAAGAGTCATGGAATATATGGGAGTTTTTGCATTCACAATCCTGGTTGTCAAGTGTCCAAAAGAGAGGAATCAATTCAAAGCTTGCTTTACAAAAGAAGATCAAGCCAAATAATCAAAGTGACTTTTCAAAAACGCAAAAGCAGATTTGTTCTCACTTGGAGGAGACGGATGGTGGCTTTCTGGTACTCTTAAATTTCTGGAAATTTTTGTCCCTATTCCATAATTAGTCATGAGCAACTCAGCCAAAAATATCCTCAAAACTCTCTGTAGAAAAAAAAAAGAAAATTCAAACAACACAAGCTGCTTTCTGGAAAGCAAAAGCAGATTCTTCAGAGTTTATTTCTACTTGGAGCAGAGATACGACGGCTTTCCGTTGCTCCACAAATTGTGGGAATTGTTCTCCCTATGCAACCATGAGTCGCGAACCACTCCGCCGAAAATTGCCTCAAGCATCCTTGTGCAGAAAATATGAAAAATTAAAAACCACGAGCTGTCAAGAACTTCGAGCAGAAAGTTTAGGGCTAGGTTTTCATTTCATAGCTTCCCAATGGAGAAACCAGTGGACTTCACATTTTTACCACAGATGGGTATATGAGTCACGCATATGTTCCAACTGGAATCATCAGAAAATGATGTTTCTAGATTTTTATAAAAATCTTTTAATGACACTACAGGAATCCAAATTGTTAATGTCGGCCAAATATATTTACGTCGGCCAGAAGAAAGCTGACGTAAATAATTGGGTTATTTACGTCGGCCCGGGCGAGCCGACGTAAATAAATCTATATACGTCGGCCTGGCCGACGTAAAAACAGTTGGTCGGGACTTAGCGCCGGGAGGTGTCGTCGAACCCTTATTTACGTCGGCCAGGCTTTATTTACGTCGGTTTACCTAGGCCGACGTAAATAATTGATTTATTTCTGTCGGCTTTTGCTGGACCGACGTAAAAACTTGTTTAGGGCCCACTAATCCAGTTTTGAACCCTAGCAGCACATCCACAGTCCAAATCTCAACCCATCGCCGCCGCCGTCGCACCTCTCGGCCAGCGCCGCCTCCCCCTTCCGTGCCGCGCCAACGCGAACGCCTATCGCCGCCCAGACTGCGCCCCCACCGCCCCCGCCGCTGCGCCGCCGACGCCGCCCATCCAACGCCGTGCCGCCTCCTTCTCTGGCTTCCCCACGCGAGGGGCCTCCGCGCCTCCGCCCCACCTCGGCCCTTCCCCTGCTCGCCGCCCCGTCCCCACACCTCTCCTCCTCTCCTTGCGTCTCCTCCTCTCCACCGCCGCCTCTCGCTCCCCCGCTCCGCCGCCGCCGCCTCCTCTCGCTCCCCCATGCCGCTGCCGCCGCCCTCTCTCGCTCCCCCGCCTTCCAGCCGTCATTGCCGCCGCCGAGCCCTCCACCTCACCACCGAGGCTATCAACTTCAACCCCGGCAACTACACGGTGAGGCTTGACCTATTGTCTTGTGCGTTCTCTTCATATTGGAAATCCAGAGCTTTCATTACCTAGATGGGATTTATTTTGGCATAGAAACTTAAAAAAAATGTGATGATAAGTTTAACTGGGTGTAAAACTGTGAATGTGATGGAAACAATTTCTGATTCTGTATAGTTCTGTCCATGGCTTGGAAAATATGAGGCTTTGAATTAGTAAAGGAACACTACGATTGGTGGATGGTGGAGTGTAGGGGAGTGTACTGTGGGGTCGATCCAGCTATGCTTGCAGACTTGTGATATTGATTGTCTTTTAGAGAGACTTGTGAGCTGAATTTGGGAAGCTGTTTTTGTCATGTGGACTTGCTTTTTAGCCATTTGCAGCTCCCTCTGCCTAATTTTGTGGAAAATACAGGGCAATGCAGTTGGAGTTTGATATTTAATCACACTCCATGGTTGTCTAAGACTCTTTGATATTTATTCTGCTGTTTACGTTGTTGGGAAATTGGTCCTGATTAACCTCCAGGGACATTTTTGTTTCAGGAATCACAGGAGATGGCTTGCTGAAAAACTAGGACCAGATGCCGTGAATAAAGAGCATGAATTTACAAGGAATATACTTGCTATTGATTCTAAAAACTACCATGCTAAATTTCTAATAGTCATAGCTATATATTCGTTCAGCGATAAGATGTGATGCAAATTAAAATTGGCTTTGATGATGCTCTGTTTTTTTTTCTGTAGCCGCTCTCATGCAATTTTTACAATTTTAATCGAGCGAAAAAGGATTTCAAGTTCTACATCTGACAAGTGAGCTGATGGATTAAGGCTAAAGAAGGCAAGGAATACTATTCTGGCCTTTATAGTTTAGTTCAGTATATATATCTGGGAGCTGATTTCAACTTTGTTGTGTTCATTATATTTAGTTCACTATATATTGGGTTGCTAATTTTAGCATTTTATTTGTACAGGGATACACATAAATAGAGGCCTTGTGTTTTTCCACAGATGTATCTTTATATTAGAAGCACTGATACTTTGTCTCAAAAAAAAAGTCTCAAAAAAAAAGAAGCACTGATACTAATATCATTTTTTTGCCTTCTCTTTTCTTGTAGCTTGCATTAGCCCTGCTGATTCGAATGCAGAAGAAACCATTTAATTTTGAGTTAAACATTATATTTTTTTTTTGCATATTTTAGTTGCTGCAACAAAAAGTGTCTCTGCTTGAGCGAAGAAATTCAGAGCTTAAACATGAACTCAAGGAAAGGGATTTGTGTTGTGAGCAGTTGGCACTGCGAGCACTTGCTTCCCAGGTAATTTTTTTCCCTTGAAACTATCTGAGATCCCCTAGGTAATGTGATGACTGACATGTAGGTGTATGTTAGATCCCTCTTTTTTGTTACGTTTTCTTTGTTAATTCTATGCTATTCTCTGCACGTGTGTACCATATCTAGAACAAATAATGCTAGCCAAATTAACATACATGCATAGCTCTGCTAAGTGCTAACATAGTGCAATAGAATAATGCTGATATTAACCAGGTGCATAAAATCAAATATTCAAGTGCTCTACAGATTTCTCTGTGCATTTTATATCAGCCTAACCTTCTTGTTTTGTTATTGATTTGTTCTAGGCAGGATGTAGACCATATGAAGAGCTATCTATCAAAGATTCAACAGTTGGAGGGTGAACTGATGCAGCAAAAGTTTTCCACTACCGGCAAAAGTGGTTTACATGATCGGCTTGCGATGGATAAGTACATGATTTTAGATGACCTAGGTTCTGGTTGTCAAGTGTTGAACTATCTTTCCGTGTATGTGTAATGTTGTTGTTTGGATAGAGTTGGGCTTCAATTGGTTATATTGTTGACACTTAAGATGGTTTAATTGGGCAGAAAAATGGACTATGTATTTGCATTTGTAGAAGTATTGTGGATTATATTTATGTATTTTATTTATGGTTGAGAAGTGATGAAAATACTTTATTGATGGACCATCTTTGTGCATTTGTTGATGCTTGGATTCGAATAAATTGGTTGAAATGGTTCAATGCTTGAATTAAGCTGAAAACTGGCGTCTAACGGCCTACTAGCAAGGTTCCGGTATTTATGTCGACTTGGTCTACATAAATACTGGAGATATGAGCCAAGCTGAACCAACCAGTATTTACGTCGGCTAAGCTGACGTAAATACTACAAATAATAGCCAGCTCTATGCGGTTATTTACGTCGGCTTGGCCGGCGTAAATACGGGAAAACCTATTTACGTCGACCGAGGCCGACGTAAACAAAGCTCCCAGGGCGTTGACCCAGGTCAATGACCAGTATTTACATTGGCTGCCGACGTAAATAGACTTATTTACGTCGGCATGCCGACGTAAATATCTATTTACGTCGGCCTCTACCTCAAATTCCTGTAGTGTGACTATTGCGCGGACGCAAGTTTCTGGACAGATTAGTAACAAGTGATGACTACCAATAACCAAATCCGTAATAACTTCGTATAGCATACATTATACGAAGTTATACGATAATTCCTGTAGTGTGACTGTTGCGCGGACGCAAGTTTCTGGACAGATTAGTAACAAGTGATGACTACCAATAATCAAATCATATTAGCAACCTCAACGCATCATAGACCACCAATAAACAGCAAAAAATCATCCAAGTTCTTCTCAAAACAAGAGCTCCAAAAAGAAAAATGAAAACAAGAAGAACTAGGAGCAAATCAACACAAGATATTCATGGAGAAGAATGATTTCATTGCATAGAAGTTGGGGGATTACAAACCACAATCCATGTGGTTACAAGCACTATAACTGCTACCCAAAATACACCCAACTCACCGTCCCTATTTCTGAAATTTTCAGCTCTTAAGGGGACGAGGAGGAGGTGCTCCCTTCCCCCGCTATTTATAGCTCAAGGGTGAGATGCCCTACACCCTAGCGCTCATCTACACCCTTCATTTGAGGATGGGTGGTGTACAACACACACACACACACTACAAGACACACTCCCGAGTCCCGAGAGGGAATATTCTTCACATATTCCTTAGGAAAATATCTTCGCAGCTTCCTCGGTCGCTAGCCCACGCCTAGGCCCACTGGACAGAACCAGGTTCGCCACCAGGTTGCCGACACCGCAGCCTGCAGCTGCCTCGAATTCCTTGCCATGGCTAAGCTTCTTGAGTACACCACCACATGTGACCGCCAGGTCATTGAACCCGATCACCTGCACGCCTCCGGACGCACCAGCCTCCAGCTGTCCCCGCGAAGCGTCAGCCACGTACCCGTCGATACCTGCATCACTCATGTGAACACACACGAAACCAACACACCATACCTCACCTGCAAGGTTAATTTATCACAAAATTTTCAACATCATAATCCCTTCGTGACATCACAATTAGGAAGCCCTAACACACTACATGTCAGCTTAACAACTTCCACCGGACCACGTCCGATTAAACTATTACCTAGCCCAAGCTCAGCACAATGGTCCGGTTCCAATTCCATGGAAATTGCCACTAATGCACCATATAACATACTTCAAAACACATTAAATTCCATCTTGTCACATATATTTATCATCCAACCGGGGTACGCTCCACATGGGTCTCAACAGCCACCAACGGTGGTAATGTGTTAACATCGAGCCTAGTTCGGCCTCTGTACACCCTTCAGGGCATACGACCGGAAGCGCCACATTGAGAAATATTTCACGGCATACCCCATGTTGGGTCACTAGCCACCTTTGCATGTTCAAGGTTGGGTATTGGTGAAATTTGGGTACTGTTTCGGAGGTATGCCTATCTTAAGGTCGCCAGTCGTATACCGCTACCCGGATACAAATACCTCTTGGGTAAACTGCATCCAATCGGTACGCCCGTAAAGGTCAACAGCTGTTCTCTTCTCTGATTGAGACAGGTTATACCGCTCGGCTGAAAGGCGTGCCCCATGATGGGCCGAGTGCTGGTTCTTGCAAGGCAAGGCTAGACGTCTGATGCTTACATTCTTTGAAGAGCATAATTTATAGCATGCCGCAAGACGGAAGCTATGTGTAACATCCCCATTTTCAAAACCTAAAAGGCATGGCATCTATATTTCATGTGCATGTGTTTCGAAAAATTAATCAATTTGAAAATGTGTATGTTACCTTCTAAAGGCTAACTTAAATTCAATATTTTGAATTTGAAATTATTTATTGTAAATGTCAAAGTAAAATTTTGGTAACAATAAATAATTTGATTTTGAGATTTTAAAATAAGTATTTGCAAAAGCCAAAACAATATTTCGGTCATTAATATTTTAGTTTTAACATAAGGAATGTTTAATATTAAATTTAAAACATTATTCTGTGTTTCAAAATAATTAATTATTAAAAATAAAAAGGCTATGTTTAATGTTTAATACTTTTATTTGGGTTTAATAAAAATAGAAATAATTTAAATCTAAATTTGAAAATAATTGTACAATTTTGACAAAATTTGATTTAATCAAATTGTGTGTAAATTTTATGCCAAAATTTGGAAATTATTTTTAAAATTCTCTGGCCGTGGGCCCCAGCCTTTTCCTTTTCTTTTCTATTTTTTCCGTTTTGGTGGGAAAGGGTTTAAGGTGGTAAAGACATCGGAAGAGATCGAAATGCGGGGCGATCCCGAGATATGCCTCACAGATATGAATAAAGATCGCGATTTGGAAAATTGAATTGGGGTTAAGGTGAGTAACCTCATTCCCGTAGAAATGTAACAACCCTCAGAAGAAAGGAGAGCGGGGAAGGCCGAAGCCGCGATGAAAGAAGGACTCGAAGACCACCACCCACCAACGGCGGCATGTCACGAGATCAACTCTTCTGAGGGAAGCACGCCGGCGGAGACGAGCTTCTGTAGCCTCCGGTCAGTCGTGACTTCATCCACTCCTTGCTACCCTTGGTCGTCTTCGAGGCGAGAGGAGATAGGGGAGCCATTGCGAATCGGCGACGGTGGTGGCGGAGGACGCAAAGGAGAAGAACCCTAGCGGTGGAGTTCGCTGGGGAGGACGAAAAGACTGGCGCGAAAAGTGGATGGGGTGAACTAACTTCGTTCACCTGTTCCTAATATATTGTAATGGGCTACATTGCGCATTATGGGCCGGGCTTTTGTCTTGCGCTGGATGCGGCCTCTTTGAGAAGGCTCGGATAACCACTCGGGTGGCCGAGTGCTTTTTCCCGAGAGGTTTGCTGAAGCGTTGGATGTCGGTCTGGGAGCGTGTAGTTTCAACTACTCGGATGAAGACGGAGACAGTTGGAAATTCGTCGGTTATCAATTAAAAGACAAAAGATTGATATGGAGTTTCCAAAAGATTTCCATTAAACGGCTCTTAGGCCGGATTACACATATTCCGCAGCACAGCAGAGTGAGCTAGGGCTCGTTGCTAGCTCGCGGAGAAGCAAAAGGGAAAAAGAAATACTACTCCGATGGCCACTTGACATCGAAGATGGAGGTGACTAGTGTGTCTTTCAGAGGAGAGCGCACTGGAAATAGTCGTGGGTGGCCGTGGATCAAGATCCAGATAGCCCTTTGAGCGGTTTGCTCTGGGTGCTCTCTCTGTCGTCGTTGCCATTCGGCGGCCGTAGCGGCTGCACTGGCGGCGATGCGGGCGCACTCCTCGGCGCGGATGATCTCCCAACGCTCATCACTATCTCTTAGTCTTCCGATTGCAACAGGAGAAGAAGGAGAGACGCCTAGAGAAGAAGAGGGGAAAAATAACTTGGAGATTAGATGCGAAGCAATGCGCTGCATCTAGGTCTCTTTTATACACGGAGAAGTTCAAATGGCGCGCCTCGCTATCCGTTCTTGACACAGTAAAACCATCAAGACGATGGGATGGAAGTGGGTGCGGTTGCGCTTCCCGGCGGAAGCGCGTGACGTTTTGACTGTGTGAGAATGGCGCGAAAACTTTTCGCCTTCCCAAAAATGGGCTTGGGCCAAGTATCCAAAGGGCGATCCCCTTAACAGGCTTTCTTAACACGCCGCTAACGGTGGCATTGTGTTAACATTGAGCCTAAGTCGGCCTCGATACACCCTAGAGGACATATGACCGGAAGCGCCACAATTAAAAATATTTCACGGCATACCCAATGTTGGGTCACTAGCCAGTTTTGCATGTTCAAGGTTGGGTGTTGGTGAAATTTGGTACAGTTTCGGAGGTATGTCTTCTTAAGGTTGCCAGTTGTATACCGCTACCTGGATACAAATACCTCGCGGCCAACCTGCATCCAATCGGTACGCCCATGAGGGCCAACAGCTGATCCCTTCTCTGGTCGGGACAGGTACCACTCGGCTGAAAGATGCGCCTCATGTTGGGCAGAGAGCTGATTCTTACAAGATTAGGCCGGGCGTCTGATGCTGGCATTCTTTAGAACGCATAATTCACAGCATGCTGCAAGACGGAAGCAGTGATTGCGTGACTTAATGCATGCCCCATTGAAAGAGGATCCTAAGGCCTAGAGGGGGGTGAATAGGCAATTTTAATTTCTTTAAGGCCTAGAGGGGGGTGAATAGGCAATTTTTAAATTCTTTTGATTATTCTCAATTAAGCATCATATTAAGAATTACCCAATCCTAGTTGCAATTAACAAGTAAGCGGAAGCGATAAACAAATTACAAGGCAACTAAGACATGGCATTCAATTTAACACAAGCGATGCAAGGAAAATAAGTGCCAGATCTTTTCTTCCTGAGAGTCTCCATAGACGTAATAACTTCGTATAGCATACATTATACGAGAGTGACACGGTAATTACCGGACGTCGTCCGACAGTGCGAAGTGCACCGGAATTTGGCTTACCGGACGCGCGTCGGCTGCGCCCCGACGCCGGCCGACGGCTCTCGAGCCTCACGCCTCACTTACTCTCGGTAGTCGTTCCGCCACTCCGGCGAGGTGGACTCCATCACCCGTACACCGACTCGAGAGTAGCCACACGCCAAGGCCTACTCCCAAGCCCACGCCTCCACGAAGGATGTCGTCTTCAAAAGTAACAAGCCCGAAACGCCCCGATCATGCCGGATCGAAGGACTTCAATGAAGCTCGGTGTTGGGGTTTAGTGATTTGTGGCTTTGGATGATTTGTGAGTGGGGAACGGCTCTATAACACCTAATTGATGTGCTATGAATGTGGCAGGTGAAGTGGAGCAGCAAACCTCAAAGTAGCCAGCCACTAGGTAGGTATTTATAGCCCCTAGAGCAAAACTAGCCGTTGCCCCTCGGAAGAGGACAAAAAGACTAGCCGTTAGCCTCTACCGGACGCCGTCCGACGGGCAGCGGACGCCGTCCGGCAGCGGCTACTGCTCACAAAAATACGCT